>JAUUDW010547116.1:0-12076 GCA_032361385.1 Panulirus guttatus | reverse complement strand
TATACATACATACATACATTCATACATACATACATACATACATACATACATACATACATACATACATATTATTACGCACCACGGTTAACGCTATACTAAAGTTAAGGGATTTAAAGTAAATTCCATGAATAAAAGCATTCTACATTAAAGGCAGCAAATACAAAAAGAAATGATTATTTAGAGGGCACAAATGTTACGTTATTGCAATTCAAATAAGTCTGCAAACCAAGGAAATCTCTTTCTCTACACAAGCACAGTAATGATAATGACGATAATTCTATTACTCTTTAACTACGGGCGAATGTATATAACAAATGAATGCAGGGCAGTCCAGTAATTCTACGATAAACGAAGGCAAGAGAAAATTACACAACGAAACTTATCTCGGCTGTCAGCTCTGAAAGAATCAAAGACATAACACTCCTCGGGATATTTAAAGGAGGTAACTATACAGGGTCAGTTGTGACTGGTTAAGAACCACAAATACGGAAATGAGATACTGACGTCAGTCTAGCTGTGACTGGCCGATGGTCCCTCTAGCAGTACGTAAGTTAAGCTACCATTACCAAACGCGCCACTTCCGGCTGTCCCACCCTAAAGCGCTACGTCACGCAAGACTGCACTCGCACCTGCTTCCTCATGCCCTAAACTGGACATGTTCTTGCTTAATAATATGAGACCTGAACAAAATAATATAATATAATACACGCTGAAATACAGAATTTTGTAACACCTTCCCCTTTATAGGAGAAAATTCCTTGAAGAGGAATTTTCTTATAAAGGTAGTTTCCTGGAGGGTCAAATCTCTCCTCGTTCTAAACATTCTACGGGTTAACAAACATCTCCCACTTACTGATAAATCTATCACTCATCCACCATTCCCCAGGTACTCAGGCACTGAACGCTCTATTGGCCACGCACAATTTCCCAGGTACTGAGCATTGTACTGTTCATCCAACATTTCCCAGCTACTAAACATTCTTTCGGACATCAAACGTTACCCAGATACTGGACACTATTGGTCATCCACCATTCCCCAGGAACTTATCGGTCTATTGGTCATTCACCATTCCACAGGCATTGAACATTCTATCGGTCATCCAACATTCCCCTGGTACTGAACATTCTACAGGTCATCCGACATTTCTCAGACACTTAACATTCTATCAGACATACAACATTACCCAGATACTGATCATTTTATCGGCCATTCACCGTTCCCTAGGAACTGAACATTCTGTCGGACGTCTAAAATTATCCTGATACTGAGCAATGTATTGAACATATCGGTACTGATTATTTATCAGTCATCCAACTTTCACAGTTATTGAACATTCTACTGGTCATCACTAATCTCTACGAACTGAATATTCTATGGGTTACCCAACATTCCCCACGTACTGAAAATCTATGTCATCCAACATTCCTCAGGTAATGAAAGTTCTATCGGTCAACCAAAATTTCCCAGGTACTGAAGATTCTATCGGCCATATAACATTCCCCAAATATTGATCATTCGATCGGCCGAATACCATTCCGCAGGTATTGAATATCTCATTAGTCATCCGCCATTCCTCAGATGTAACCGTACTAATCATTCTACCAACCATCCACCATTTCCCATTTAATGGACATTCTTTCGGTCATTCACCATTACCCAGTTATTCAGTATTCAGTCGATCATCCACCATTCCCAATGCACTGAACATTCTATCGATCAAATACCATTTCCAAAGCAGAGAACGTTCTTTTTGTCATCCATCTTTACCATGAAAATGAATATTCTCTTCATCCGATAATCCCCAGGTACTGAAGCTTCTATCGGTAAACCAACATTTCCAAGGTACTGAACATCTTATGCGTCAGCCACCGTTCTTGAGGTACTGAACATTCTTTCGGTTATCTAATATTCCCCAGGTACTGGAAATTCTCTTGGCCATTTACCATTCTCAAGGTACAGAACATTCTCTCGTTCATCCATCTGTTACAAAAAATCTAGTCGGTCAGTCTCTCATCGATTCGGGCGGATCATTCTATCAGCCATCCACCGTTGCGTAGGCATTGAACATTCTGCCTGTCATGTACCATTCCCCAAGTAATGCAGATCATATCGGTCATCAGCCATTCGTCAGTTACTGAACATTCTATCAGTCATCCAACATTTCTTCGGTATAGAACATTCTATCAGTCATCTAACATTCCGCAAATACTGAACATTGCATTAGTCATCCAACATTCCCCAGGTACTGAACATTTTATCGGTTATCCACAGTTCCTAAGGTACTGATGATTTTAATAATCATCCATTATTCTCCAGAAACTGAACATTCTTTCGATCATCAAACATTCCCTAGATATTGAACATTCTATCGGTTTTCCAATATTTCCGGATACTGAACATTATATGGGTTATCCTCCATTCCCCAAGCACAGAACATCCTATCAGTCATCCAATAATCCAACCGTACTGAACATTCTATCAACAATCCACTATTCCCCAGGTAATGAAGATTCTATCGGTAAACCAACATTCCTAAGGTAATGAACATTCTATCGGTCGTCCACCATTTTCCAGGTACTAATCATTCTATCAGTCATTCACCATTTCAAACGTACCGAATATTCTGTTGGTCATCCATCATTTCCCTGATACCGAACATCTTATCGGCCATCCACAAATCCAAATTCTATCAGCCATCTACCTTTTTCCAAACACTGAACATTCTATCGGTCATTCAGCTTTCCTCAGGTAATGGACATCCTATCGGTCATTACCATTTCCAGGATATAAACATTATGTTTGTCATTTACTCCTCCCAAGGTAAAGAACATTCTATTGGCCGCCATTCCCCAGGAACTGAAAATTCTATCGGTTATCCATCATCTCACAGATATGGATAATTCTCCGTTATCCAATATTTTCCAGATAATGAACACTCTATCGGTTATCCACCATTGCTCAAGTATCGAATGTTCTATTGATAATCCACTATTCCACAGGTATTGAACATATTCAACAGTATATTAGTCATCCATCGTTCCCCAAGTACCGTGCATCTTATCGATCATTCATTTGTCCAACCACACTGAACGTTCCATCACCCATTAATCATTTCCTGGGATTTGAACGTTTAAACTGTTATCCACCATTCCAAAGATACTGAACATTCTATCAATCATCCACCATTCTCCAATAAGTGAACATTCTATCGGTCATCTACCATTCCCAGTAAGTGAACAATCTATTGGTCTTCCACCATTAACCAGTAAGTGAACATTCTATCGGTCATCCACCATTCCCCAGTAGGTGAATATTCAATCGGTCATTCACCATTTCCCATGTACTTAACATTCTAACGGTCATCTACCATTCCCCAACTAGTGAAGACCTGATCGGCCATCCACTAACCCCAGGTAAAGAACATTCTATTGGTCAGTCACCATTCCTCAGGTGACGTCATCCACTTCTCCCCAGGTTCAGAACATTCTGATGAGCCTCCATCATTTTCCGGGAACTGAACAATCTATCCGTGATCCATCATTCCCCTGATATTGAATATTCTATTGGAAATCCACCATTCTTCAAGTGTTGAATATTCCATCTGTAATCCATCAATCTACAGGTATCGGACATTCTGTTGGTCATCCACAGTTCTCAGTATCTAGCATCCTACCGGTCATCCACTAATCCACCTATACTGAACATTTCATCAGCCATCCACCATTCCATAAGCAATAAACATTATATCGGTAAAATATACAATCCACCATTACCAACTACTGAACATTTTATAGGTCACCCACCATTCCCTAAATACTGAACATTCAGTCATCCACCATTTCCAGGTAATGAACATGCTATCGGTTGTCAAACATTACCCAGATGCTGAACATTCTATTGGTCATCCACCAGTCCATAGATACTGAACTATATCCCACTATTTCCCACGCTCTGAACATTCTATCGATCATCCACCATTCCTCAGGTACTGAGCATTCTATCGGTCACCTATCGTTCCCAGGTACTGTATATTCTATCAGACATCAACCATTCCACAGATACTAAAAAGATATATCAATCATCCATTATTCTCCGTGTAGTAAGTATGCTATCAGTTCTGCATCATTTCCCAGAGACAGTAAAGTTCATCAGTCATCCACCATCCCCCAGATGATGAACAATTTTCTTGGTCAGCTAGCATTTCTCTGATACTGAACATTCAGTCGATCATCCACCATTTTTCAGGACTTGAGCATTCTATCGGTCATCCATCATTCCCAAGGTTCTCTGCATCTTATTTGTCATCCAGCAATTCCCAGGTACTGAGCGTTCTTTAGGTCGTCTACCATTCCCCAGTATTGATATTTTATCGGTCACCCACCATTCCTGAGAGAGTGAACATTCTATTGGTTATTCATCATTTCACGATTACTGACCATTCTATTAGTCACCTACCATCCACAAACTGATCATTCTATCAGTCATCTATCATTTCCCAGGGAATGAACATTCTTTTCGGTTTTGCTCCATTCCTCCGGTACTGAACATTTCATCAGTCATCTAACATTTTCGAAGTACCGAACATTCTATCGATCATCCACTAATTCTCAGGTACTAAACATTTATCAGTCATCCACCATTTCCTAGGAAATGAAGATCATCGGTCATCCACCATTCCCCAGGTGCTGAACATTCTTTCAGTCATCTATCATTCTTAAGGGCTGAAAATTCTGTTTGTCATTTACGATATCCCAGGTTCTGAACATGTGATCGGTCATCCACCATTTCTCAGGCAGTGATCATCCTATCAATCAACCTTTATTCCCTAGGTACTGAATATTCTACCGGTCATCCTTCATTCCCCAGGTAGTGAATATTCTATCGATCATCCATTATTTCCCAGGTACTGAATATTCAATCTACCATTCCCAAATACTGAACATTATATCGGATATCCACCATTCCACTGGTTTTGATCATTCCTTCGGCAGTGAATATTTTATTGGTCATCCATCATTCCCTGTTTTGAACATTCTTACTGTCATCCACCATTCCCCAGGTACTGAACATTCTTTAAGTCATGTACTACTCCCAGGTACTTCATATTTTCCTGGTCATTCGCCATTCCCCAGGTACTAACCATTCTATCAACCATCCATCATCCTTTAGGCAGTGAACATTCTCCAGGTCATCCACCATTTCCCAGGAATTAAACGTTCTATCGGTCATCCACCATCTCTCAGGAACTATCTATCTTATTGGTCTTTCACCATCCCTTAGGTACCTGTCATCAATCATTCCCCAGATACTGAACATTCTATCGGTCATCTAACATTCCTGAGATACTTAATATTCTATCGGTCATCCACTAATCTACAGGTACTGAATCACTCATATATCAATCCCCCTTGAAATGAACATTGTATTGTTCATCCACCATTCCCCAGACACTGAACATTCTATCTGTCATTCATCATTCCCTAGGTACTAAACATTCTTCTCACATCCATTTTTTCGTTATGTTTACCACTGTGTCAACATTCTCTACCACCTCTGTTTCTTTACAGGCATCGGTGTTCATTGCCTGTGTTTTGACAGGATGTTTGTCTTCCTAGGAGTTCATTATTCCAGCCTACAGCTATGAAGGTGTTCAGTACTCCAAACTACAGCTACGAAAGTATTCAGTACTTCAAACTACAACAACTCAGGTGTTCAGTAATCTAGACTACACCTATGTAGGTGTTCAGTATTCCAAAAACTACAGCTAATCGAGTGTTCAGTACTACGGCTGCGTATGGGATCAGTACTCCAGAATACAGAAACAGGCTACGAGCATCATTCTGACAACCGGCGTAACTACCTAAGACTACCCTTACGGGCAAAGACTACCCACGCAACGGATCAAGACTTCTTATATAATGGTGTAAAGCTACAAAAAAAAAGGCTAAGCCACTAGCATAATAGGCCAAGACCACCAACATAATAGGACAAGACAACTAATTTAACAGGTCAAGACCACTAACATAAAAGACTAAGACCAGTAACATAACTGGCCAAGATCACTAACATAACAGACCAAAATCAGGGGCATAACAGGTTAAGACCAGTAACATAACAGGCTAAGATCATAACAGACCAAGACCGCTAGCATAACAGGCTAACACCACTAACATAATAGACCAAGACCAATAACATAACAAACCGAGACCACTACCATAACAGACTAAGACCACAAACATAACAGGCCAAGACTAATGATATAACAGGCTATGACCGCTAACATTATAGGCCAAGACCATTAACATAACAGACCAAGACAAATATCATGACAGCCCAAGACCACTAATATAACAGACCAAGATTACTAACATAAGAGACCAAGACTACTAATATAACAGGCCAAGGCCACTAACTTAATAGACCAAGACCACTAACATAACAGACCAAGACTACTAACATAACAGATCATAACCAATAACAATACAGACCAGGACCACAAACATTACAGACCAAGACCACTAATACAACAGGCCAAGATCACTAAGATAGCAGACCAAGACCACTAACATAGAGGCCAAGACCACCAGCAGACCGGGCGTAGACCGCTGATATGACAGACCAAGACCATTAACATAAAACACCAAAACTACTAATATAACTGGCTAAGACCACTAACATGACAGACCAAGACAATTAACATAACAGTCCAAGATCACTAACAAAACTGACCAAGACCATTAACATAACAGACCAAGACTACTAATATAACAGGCTAAGACCACTAACATAACAGGCCAAGACCATTAACATGACAGACCAAAACCACTAACATAACAGACCAACACTACTAATATATCCGGCTATAACCAATAGAGTGACAGGCCAAGAGCGCTTACCTAGCAGGCTAAGACCACTAACGTAACAGACAAAGACCACTAACAAAACAGGCCAAGACCTCTAACGCAACAACACAAGATCACTAACATAACAGACCAGTACCACCAACATAAGAGACCAGAACCACAGTAAAACAGACCAAGACTATTAACTTAACAGGCCAAGACAACTAACATAACAGGCCAAAGCCATAAACGCAATGACTCATGTCTACATAAGTTGTGGTTCAGGGTCTTTATGTACGTTAGTTTTACAGACTCAATACTATTCATATAACAGGTCAAGAGAATTTACATTATAACTGCAGACCACCAATGATAACATCCAACGATCACCATATATATATGGCGTTCTAAGGCCTTCTGTATTGCGATGCACGACTTTCCGTCTCAGAGTCTCAGACTATCAAATGTAGTTGACCAAGACCCTATACAGCTTGTGAACACGATGGTACAACCCTTGAGCCCAACGGTACACCTTCTGAGCACGACGGTACAGCACGTAAGCATAACGGCACAGCTTCGGAGCACGATGGTACAGCCTTGAGCACGACGGTACTAACTGCACCACCCTCGAGTAGGCGGGGTATGACCACGAGGTACAATGGCGTGGCCCTTCATGGTCGAGTCACAGGTCTTGCAACGATACCCAGAGGCCGTACGTAAGCCGTTCCCTTCGGCTGTGCCGTCGTGCTCAAGCGCCGTGATCAAAGGGTCAACGGAACCAAAACAGACCAAACACAGACAAAGAACAAACTGTTCACGACGTTAGTCTCCATGCATGGCTTCTGTGTTTGTTAAGCATGGCTGATGAAGTGCTAGGATTTTATGATTACTGATCAAAATCAAAATGGTGTGGTTTAGTTAGTAGAATTAGTGATTAGCATTTCTTGTTACATCTAGGGTAATCACTTTGTTACGCTTCATCTAATGATTTGCTTTTTGGAAAAGAAAGTGTAATATAGATTTTCTTTCACCATTTTGTTTTTAATTACCCAAACTTTTCCACCAACGTGCCATAAAGCCCGCACTATAGACAGTGACTATCGCATAAGTACAGACAATCCTTTTAGCAATGAAAGGTCAATAAATTTTCCCACTGTAAGGAAATTACAACGCAGGCTAGACTGTCTGATTCTGTCCTTCGTGATTACACAGGCGACCTCAACCTTCAGTTGTGTCCCCTGAGGGACCAGAACTTGTTTTACTGTCTATACGAACATATTAGAGAAAGACTGCAAAGGAAAATCAAGAAAATGGTGACACTAGGCATGACATTATTCCGGATGAAGACAGTGAAGATATTATCCTACCTCTTTAATTAAGCAGGCAGGAGAGAATGAATCTTTTCACTTTTCCTTATGATGTCACTGTCATATTGCTGATGGTAATGAAAGTAACTTAGAGCAGTGGTTCCCAACCTTTCTAAGAGGTGTACCATTAACGTGTCTCTCCCTCACTCTGTGTACCGCCTTATGTGTAATCTCTCAGTTAAACACAATACAGGAATTTGAAAGTAAACCCTTACGAAGTTCTGGAACTGTAAATATCAGTTCCAGTGAAACAGGTTATTAGTATTATACTTGATCGCTGTTTCCCGCGTTAGAGAGGTAGCGCCAGGAAACAGACGAAGAAAGATCCATGCACCCACATACACATGCACTTGTATGTACAATACGCACACTTACATACCAACATGTACATATGTAAATACATATACACACACATTCATATACACATATGCGCATGTACACACTAATACTTGCTCGCCTCCATCCATTCCTGACGCCACTCCGCCTCTCAGGAAATAGCCTCGCCACACCCTGTGTCAGCAAGGTAGCGTCAAGAAACAAGCTAAAAAGGCCACATTCGCTCATTCTCAGGCTCCATCTGTCATGAGTAATACACCGAAACCAAACCACAACTCCCTATCCACATCTAGGCCCCACAGACCTTTCCATGGTTTACCCCAGACGTTTCACATGCCCTGGTTCAGTCCATTGACAGCACGTGGACCAAGGTATACCACATCGTTCCATTTCACTCTATTCCGTGCACGCCTCTTACCCTCCTGCAAGTTCAGGCCCCGACCGCTCAAGATCCCTTTCAAACCATCCTTCCAACTCCAATTTGGTCTCCCGCTTCTCCTTCTTCCCTTCACCTCTGACAAATATATCCTCTTTGTCAACCTATCCTCACTCATTCGTTCCATACGTCCAAACCATTTCAGCACACCCTCTTCTGCTCTCTCAGCCACACTCTTTTATTACCACACATCTCTCTTACCTTTATATTCCTTACTTGATCAAACCAGCTCACACCACATATTGTCCTTAAACATCTTCTTTCCAACACATCCGCTTTCCTTCGTACAACTCTGTCTAAAGCCAATGCTTCAAAACCATGTAATATTGTTGGAACTACTAATCCTTCAAACCTACCCATTTTTGATCTATGAGATAATGTTCTCACTTTCCACACATTCTTCATCGCTTCCAGAACTTCACCCCCTTCCCCACCCTATGACTCACTTCCGCTTCCATGGTTCCATTCATTGCCAAGTCCACTCCCAGATATCTAAAACACTTCCCTTCCTCCAATTTTTCTCCATTTAAAGTCACATCCCAACTAACTTGTCCTTCAACCCTGCTGAACTTAATAACCTTGCTCTTGTTCACATTCACTCTCAGCTGTCTCCCTCATACACTTTTACAAACTCAGTCACTAACTTCTGCAGTTTCTCACTTGAATCAGCCACTAGTGCTGTATCGTCGACAAACAACAATTGACTCACTTCCCAGGCATTCTCGTCCCCCGCTCTCCAAGTCTTGCATTTACCTCCCTGACCACCCCATCCATAAACAAATTAAACAACCATGGGGACATCACACACAATTGCCGTCGACTGAACTTCACTGGGAACCAATTACCCTCCTCTTTAACTACTCGTACACATGCCCTGCATCCATGATAAAAACTTCTCACTGCTTCTAGCAGTTTACCTCCCACGCCATATATTATCAACCTTATATTATGCCTTCTCCAGATCCATAAATGCCACATACAAATCCATCTGTTTTTTAAGTATTTCTTACATACATTCTTCAAAGCAAACACCCGATCTATGTACGCATCCTCTACCACTCCTAAAACCACACTGCTTCTCTTTAATCTAATGTTCTGTACATGCCTTTACCCTCTCAGTGAATACCCTCCCATACAGTTTTCCAGGAATATTCCACAAATATATAACTCTGTAGTTTGAACACTCAACTTTATCCCCTTTGCCTTTATATAATGGCACTATACATGCGTTCCTCCAATCCTAAGGCACTTCACCATGACCCATACATACATTGAATATTCTTACCAACCAATCAACAACAAAATCACCCCCATTCATCATAAATTCAACGACAATACCATCCAATCCCGTCGCCTTGCCGGATTTCATCTTTCGCAAGGCTTTCACCACCTCCTCTCTCCACCAAACCACTCTCCCTGACTCTCACTTCGTACACCACCTCAAGCAATTCACCCTACATTTGCCACTCTATCATCAAACACATTCAACAATCCTTCAAAATTCTCACTCCTCCTCCTCACTCCATCACTGCCTGTTATAACTTACCTCCTCGCCCCCTTCACTGATGTTCCCATTTGTTCTCTTGTCTTACGCACATTATTTACCTCCTTCCAAAATATCTTTTTATTTTCCCTAAAGTTTAACGATACTCTCTCACTCTAACTCTCTTTTGCCCTCTTTTTCAACCTTTGCACCTTCCTCTTGACCTTCTGACGCTTTCTCTAAAACATTTCCTAGTCATTTACACTCCTTTCTTGTAAGAATTTTCCAAACGCCTCTTTTTTCTCTTTCACTAACAACTTTGATTTTTCATCCCACTGCTCACTACCCTTCCTAATCTGCCCACCTATCACCTTTCTCATCCCACATGCATCTCTTCCACATGCCATCACTGCTTCCCTAAATACATTCCATTTCTCATCCACTCCCCTTACTTCACATGCTCTCACCTTTGCCATTCTACATCCAATCTCTCCTGATATTTCTACACACAATTCTCCTTTCGAAGCTCACTTACTCTCACTAATCTCTTCTCCCCGACATGTTCTCTCCTTTTTTGAAAACCTTTACAAATCTTCACCTTCGCCTCTACAAGATAGTGATCAGACATCCCACCATCAGCCCCTTTCAGTACATTTACATCCAATAGTCTCTCTTTAACATGCCTATCAATTAGTACATAATCCAACAATTCCCGTTGACCATCTCTTCTACTCATATACGTATAATTGTGGATATCTTTCTTTTTAAACCAGGTATTCTCAATCGCTAGTCCTGTTTCTGCATACAAATCCACGAGCTATTCACCGTTTTCAATCACAACACTGAATACCGCATGTGCACCAATTATACCCTCAACTGCCACATTACTCACCTTCGCATTTAAATCACCAGGTCTCGTGCACCAAAACTACTGACACACTTACTCAGCTGCTCCGAAATCACTTGCTTCTGAAGATCTTTCTTTTCATGACCAGGTGTATAAGCACCAATGATCGCCTACCTCTTACCATCCACTTTTATTTTTACCCACATCAATCTGGAATTTACTTCCTTTCACTCTAGCACATACTCCCACAACTTTTGTTTCAGGAGTAGTGCTACTCATTCCTTAGCCGTTTTTCTCTCACCATTCCCTGACTTCACTCCCAAGATGTCTCCAAACCATTCTTCCCCTTTACCCCTAAGCTTCAGGTCACTCAGAGCCAGAACATCCAGGTTTCTTTCCTCAAACATACTACCTTTTTTGCATCTTGGTTACATCCACACACATTTAGACACTCCACTCTGAGCCTTCGAGGAGGATGAGCACTCCCCGCTTGACTCCTTCTCTTTCCCCTTTTAGAAATTGAAATACAAGGTGGGGAGGGTTTCCAGCCCCCCCTCTCAGGCCCCCTTTAATCGCCTTGTACAAAACGGGGTGGAATATGTGGAAAGAATTTTTTCTTCTCTCTCTCTCTCTCTCTCTCTCTCTCTCTCTCTCTCTCTCTCTCTCTCTCATTAGTTATTTGTAATTATCATCTCACTAATAATATGTGTTACGACATGAGAGATCACCCAAGGGCATTTTGTAATCTTTTGGCTCAGGATGTT
>JAUUDW010547005.1:0-12077 GCA_032361385.1 Panulirus guttatus | reverse complement strand
AGGAAGCTCCTCCTCCTCCTCCTCCTCCTGCCAGAGACGCTTTGTACCGAAGATGTTAAGGTAATTCCCTCTTCCCCCGTGAGAGCTTGGCCCGCGCGGCTGCTGCCTCAGCCGCAACAACAACAGCGAGGCACTGAGTCATCCCGTTGTCACAACGGAACAGATAACTCTCCTGCGCTAGGATGCCTTCCTTACCTGGACCCGTCTGCTGACGGGGTCGCTGGTGGCTCCTAGCCTCCTCCTCCTCCTCCTCCCCACCTTTAGGCCACTACTGTCTCCGGGCGGTGCTGACCCACACCCCAAGAGCCTCGGCTTGGGAGATGGATCACGAGTGTCTTCACCTTCCTCCGTCTCCTTTATCCATCAAGCCGGTGGATGTGGTCCAGCCAGCGTGGATAATCGAGCGCAGGGAGAAGAAAGGATATTTATATGTCGTTTGTGGGAGATGGCGGTGGGTGGGTGTCAGCGGTGGGAGTTGCCTTCGGTGTAAACGCACGAAGGAACCCTTCTCGCTGATTGGTCCATTGTTGCCATGCATATATATATTTTTTTCTATATCTTAAATAAACTCTGCAAAACTTTATATACCTCTTCCAGCAGTCTTGGGTTATTTGATCCTATTCATTTTTTTTTCTTTCGTTTATTCCTGAATTATTACTTTGTTATTGCTTAAACCTCTAATTATTTCTTGTTTTTTTTATCTAGATGTGAATCGTCTCACTTTTCTCTTATTTCTTATGTGTCTTTCCTACTGTTGTCGAGTCGGTGTGGAAGCTAATTTTCTTAATTCCGTCTCATTATCTTTAATTATGTTTTTCAGCGGCTGTTATAAATCCGTCCACCTCTCTCGTCTCTCAGTTCTTATCTCGTTTTCTGTTTACGTCGTCTCTATTCCATCTCTTCCTGTTTCTCTTCTCTTTCTTCCCATCTTCTAGGTCTACTGTGGGTATCTCTCCCCCCGTTTTCATAACGTTTACGTCTCTCTCTCAACCGGAATCCCATCATGCCGAAGGTAATCCTGTATCAACTCTGTACACTTCATTTCGTTCGCGTCGTGCGTGATATCCTGCCCACGCCAGTGTTTGCGGTGCGGGTAAACAGCGATTAAAAACTACGTTTCAACTAACGTATCTTGATTTCTTTCATCAGTTTCCTATGTCTCCCTTTCCTCCGTAAATCCTTCTCCTCGTATGTGATTCTCGCCTCCTTCCCCGAGCTGCTTCCTCCGCTTGTTTATTCCCGGCGCCTCTCACCTCTCTCTCTCCCGAGGGGCCTGTCCCTTCTTCGCTAGCCCCGTTTCCTGTCCTCTTACTCGAAGCGTCTACCCTCACCACTCGTTCCCTTAGTCCCATCTCGTACAGAGATTTAACTCGTCTCTACTCGTCGATTCCTTCAGCTATCCCCTTTCCCCATAACCGACACGTTTCAACTCATTCTTCAATTTCTTCCTCTTTCCTCCTCCTGCGTCACAGCCCTTACCCTACCTACATCCACCCATGACCGCGACCATCACATCCCCTGCAGCATGCCTGTCCGACTAAACCAACTCGCTGTTTAGCCACAATTCTTCATTTCGACCTTATAAAAGGCCCGTCCGTCCTCACCCTGATGTCTTACTCGGCGGAACGCTCAGCCGCCACGTTCCTCGCCTTCCCTTCAGCTAAGACCAACACGCGCAGGGATCGACCCTGAGCATCTCGTATATTGTGATATCCAAAGCCTGATGCCTCCAGATCCCCTCACCTCCTTCCGCCTTGCAGGGACGAGGCGCTCCGGTAACCCGAGACAGCCGTGATGGGCTGCCGTGAGCAGACATAAGGCAGGCCTTAGTAGAGCTACCGGCATGGTGCCCCGAATTGAATTGTTGTTTTAATCCCTTCCCTGTTGGGCGTCGGAGGGTCGCATTCCATCTATAGCGAGTATGACAGGGGGTTTCATAAGGCGACTGGCGGAGACAAGAAAGCGAGAAGTTGAATCAGTTATGGAGTCTAAGAGTACGTGGCAAGGACACCACTCATGTGTTGCTCCTTAGCTACCTTTGTATGGAAGTTAGCGGACGGAAGAAAAGAGGAAATATGTTGAGGAATCATGATCACGTTTGTGTCCATACCGATCATGCAGACGCGTGTCGACGATTCAGGGAAGAGCTTCGAAGTCCATCCAGTGAGCTCCTCTGCAGCGATGATGTCGTTTTGCCCGCAGAAGGCATCACAAGAGTGTCACCTGGTCATGGGCCAGGGTGGTCGGGGGTTGAGGGACGAACCCGGGCAAGGCGAAGAGGGGTGAGGGACGGACCCCACACCCCAGGCAGGGTGTGGGGTGAGGAACGGACTCACCCAGGTAGGGCGAGGGGTGAGGGACAGACCCTTGGTAGGGTGTGGTGTGAGGGACGGACCCCCCTCCCCCCAAGGCAGGTCGTAGGGTTAGCTGTGGACTCGGGGAGGGAGGGAGTGTTACCCGAAGATAGCTTTGATATATAATATAATCTGCGATTAGTTCCTGTCAGTTGTGTGTCGCCTCGTGTCAAAGGTACTGCAAAACGCGTGATTATCGGGCTGGAACCCTCTGCTTGAGCTCCGTGCATCGCGTGAGGACACTGGAGTGAGTGTGGGACGAGGCCACCTCCATGTCGCTCTTTGAGCCGTGAGAGAAGGAGTAATGCAACTACCTTTTTATATGTTTTGCGTGCGTTATTTTTTCAACTTCTGTCCACAGTACACGCGGGGAAAGGGGTCTATACTCAGTCAGTGTTAATGCCACTCCTGAAAACCTGGGCGCCTTTCGAAAGCAGTCCATGAAAGAAGATGTGTGAAGAAATAACTTTCGTGTTCCTGATATTAGGAAACACAGAGGGGAGGTCCCGTGACGGTCTCTGTGTGCAGCCAGCCTCTCCACCGGCTATACAGTAGCTCCTGCGCTTCTTCTCACAGTCCTGCTTACATAACGAAAGATAAACAAGCGAATCTGATGTTGAACCTCCGTCTCTCGACGCCAGGGAAAGAGGAACGAGTCCTCTCACAGGACAAGAGTTGCTAAGTTGAAATGCAATTGAAAGTAGTGATGAATGAACGAAAGAACATTTCACTAAGTTACCATCTTATGCAGACGAGGCCATACGGAAAGAGAGGAGGGGAGGGATGTCACTGCTTGCAGCAGGCTGTGTCTGCCAGTGATAAACTAAGCGTGACTCTGCAGTTCCCGGCTCCTGAAGGAGAGAGAGAGAGAGAGAGAGAGCTATCAAAATGTAATTTTCTTCACGCTCGTCCAACTCTCTCTTGTGCAGGAATGTATCATCTGTTGTACGTCATGCGGTTCACGCCTCCCTTGAGGGAGAGGGCGAGGTGGGCTTGAAGATGAGTAGAGCTCGTATCATCTGTTTGTTCATAACATTACGCTCGATACGAATGACGCTTAGATGTAAAGTAGCTTAAGAAAATTACCCTCGAGAGAGTAATAAGCTTTTTTCATACTGTAAAGTAAGATTAAAGTTAATTTCTATCTATGTTTGTTTATAGGTAAGACTTACAGGGATGTGAACTGGATATTGTTGTCTTTGGGGTTTCAGCCCAGTCGAATGGGAAAGGGGTCTCTGTGTGTAGTATAAACCAACGCACCATCACCATGGTCCGTCATCGTTGTCCCTCACCGTGTGTAATAAATGGGATGCTGAAGCATCACAATCACCTCAGGAGGAGGACTTAGGTCCTCAGGTCACCACAGGTGTTCCACACCAGGTTGTGATTCACCCGGTCACCACCAGCTAGTCACTCAGTCAGTCACTCGGCCCTCTCTCCCTCCTTCGTCAGCCTCTCTCTCTCTCGTCTGTGGCTCCGCCAGACACCCGCGCCTGAACTCAGCCGCCTGATAAAATGCAGTTTAAGCGAGGCTCTTTTTCAGGCGGTACTGTAAATTGGGACTAACTTTCCCCACTTTATATAGCTAGTCACCTCCGCCTTTGGCCCCAGTTATACTGTCTGGGGTGCGCGTGAGGAAGAAAAAAGCGCGAGCAGCCGGCGTCATTGAATTCTTTGCATGTTTCTCCTCATTATATAAGCAACACAGAAGCTAGTGTGGTGCTACGTGGGCCGCACGGAGATCGTCACGGAACACGGCCCTCAATCTAAATTGCCTTCAGCTCTCAGGAATATACAGACGAACGCGCGTGATACATTTTTGGGGTATTTTCTGGTTGCCAGGTTCTTAAGAGTGTTGTAAACAACGACTCACGTACTGTGGCACGGTGTCGTGGGGAGGTGGCAGTGGCGGGTGGCACTGTTGGAGACTGGAGCATCAAAGGAAGATAAGAGGATGTCATCTAGAGTGAAAGAATGTGAAAGAGTGAGACAAGGAAGTTAAGAATGTACAGCAGAGTTGTAAGAGAAAAAGGATAAGGAGAGGGTAGGGATTTGCGATGAACAGATGTAGATTTGGTTTAGAAATTGGTAATGAATGCTGAAGAAACTTTATATGGTAAGATAAGACAGATGATAGTAATAAGTAAGTAAAGGATGAGACATGATCCCAGTCACCCCAGCTGGGATGTATGTCAGCGTCCCGTCAGAATGTCCGCCAGCAGGTCTTCTCGCAGAAGGTCTCCCTTCCACACACACACACACACACACACACGCTCCAGCCTCCTTCCGTACTCATCCTGCTTCCTTAGCAGTTATCTGTTGCTATATTTTACCACTGCTTACTTGGTATCAAAGTCTAAAACATAGACTGTTGATGATGATAATCCTTTCTCTTTCTGTAAGTCTATGAAGTAAAATGGGACGGCTACTGAGAGAGAGACTTGTGGGTGCTGGGTATGGTGGTACCTAACCCATGGTGCTCCTTTCCCCATCTGTCCACCACCGACTCTCTGTTATCCTCTGCTTCACATCAGTTGAACTGAAATTGCAGACAATGAACCTCACTTGTGGTGATGGGCATTGACTTGATTTTATTCTGAGCAGCTGTTCCATACCTACAAGTGTCTACTTTGTTTCTGGTGTATCTGAAGTGGCTCATCTCCGACCTCTCTTTAACCCAAAGTGGAATCCAAAGCCTTCCGCCATACTAACTACTGGCACCTCTTTTCCACCGTTCTTTTCTGCCGCCGTATTGTTGCTTCCCTCTCTCTGTTCTACGGGTATTATTTCGGCCTTCGCGTGTGTATGTAGACTCAGCATAGGAGTAAAGACATGGTGCATGCATACATACAAGGTCAAGAGACAGGGCAACATTGAGTAGAAAACTCTCTCCCCGCAGAATACAAATAATAATCACAATTACTAATCACACTGGAATGTAAGTTTTCTCCAAGATATTTCGTCCCTTTTGGCTTCCGCGTCCACAAACGGGTTTTCATCATAAATATGCATCCGAAATGCTGTCCTTACGTGCGGTCGCGTCACAGGAGGAAGCTTGGTTAACACGTGTGTGTTTTTAAACTTAATAAGCAGCTGTACAGTGAAAGGTGGCAAGACAGTGACATCATTGTCACTGTATGGCGTAACTGAACACCGATGAGGTCACAGATGTTGTCTGATTTTCGGCTTCATACCCACTGAACCACAGAAAATAAGACGCCCCTCTCCTGCCCGAGCAGAGGAGAAAAAAAATTAAACCCCATGCGATATACGGGCGGCACGCCAGCCATCTGGCGAAGGGATGACCAGGAACGGATGGCCTGGTGTTGGGTAACGTGGAATATAAAAAATAAAAAAAAAAGACACGGTTTCCCGTGCCGTGTGTGTGAGTCACCTGCTACAGAACTGGTTCTGGGGAGCACATGCTAACGACAGGGGTCGCTGCTTTGGCTGCGTCTGTCGGGGCACCACAGTCTAGGGGGGGGGTTGGTTGGATGCCTACGGCACACGTACGAGTGTATGAGAGTGTCTTGGGTTCACCGGGGAGAGATTTGTTGAGGGAGGGAGGAAGGAAAAAGGTGCACCTGTATAGTAGTCATATCTCACCCTGGTGAGATATAGGGGGAAGAGGAGAACCCCTGTGTGGTATGCTGTTACGCTACGCTGCCTCAGACGAGAAACATTCACTGTGCCTCTCATCAGGTAACACAAACGGAGGCATTCTGATTACGTCCTCATCTGTAGTTATTAAAGACTGCAATAAACGACCGCTAGGCGATGTCGAGGCAAAGACCAACGGTACTTTCATGGCTAAATCGTTTCTTGATTTATACTGATTACCAGCATATGAACCTGTTCAGTTAACTAAAATGTACGTATTTCAAAGTCTTTTTCCTCACAGGTGAGAGATTAGGGTTCTTCCTCTCTAGAGTATCTAGCGATTAAGATGTGTTTCCCATTCATCCTTCCCGTGTCAGTACACTCCCTCTGTGCATGTGTGGTGCTCCCTCAGTAGCTCTTTCCCTGCCTGCTGTTCAGCTAGAGGGAGTGAGAGGTGGAGAGGAGCCTTCTGCCTCATCATCCAGTTTCCATCTACACACAGATTGGGAGCATGAGGTCATAATACTCTCCTCCAGCAGGACATGAGACCATCGGGTGTTTTCTGTTATCTGTCCTTCCCATGTACTCCCACGTGCCTCCTCTCTGAGCTGAACCCAAGTGAACTCTTCCTGTGCGCTGCCGGTGGTGAAGATTACTGTTCTGCTTGGAACCCTAGCAAAAAAAAAGCTTTCTCATTGCTTCGTCTGTTGTGGGAGATCGATGTGATTTCCCATGTGCGTTCATGCATGGGGAGTGCGAATGTATCCGAAGGATGTGAATTGTATGATTACTATCTGTGATCATCTTTGAGTCACTGGGAGATAGCTTTACACTCGTGATGCCCCGTGTCTTAACCTTGTAAATACGTACTTTGTCTTTACTCTTATGTGTTAACACACACACACACACACACACACACACAAGAGAGATGTGGGCCCCATGAGTGTATATAGGAGAGGCAGGAGGACTGGAACCTGTGGAACGACCAGGTCACACACGCACACGTGGGTTGATCTGGAGCCTGCGCAACGACCAAGTCACACACACACACACACGTGGGTCGGACTGGAGCCAGGTCACACACACACACACACACACACACACACAAGGACCAGACTCACCATGGCCAGTAACTGATGACATGGAGGCCACACAACTGGTCCCTGACCCTTGGCTGAGCTGTCCTCCTGCCGTATAAGGTGTTCGGGACCACGGCTGCCGCCGGCCGGCGATGGATGGAACCGGGAGGTGCGGCTGCGGCGAGGGATTTGGAGGGAGATGTGTGTGTGTGTGTGTGTGGAGGGTGAGGAGAGAGAGAGAAGGCAAGAGGGAGAACCTAAGGGAGGGATTGAGGTGAGGGAGAGATAGTTCGTGAGAGGCCTACAGGAGGCACGGGAGGTGGAGAAGTTAGAAAGTTGATATGGTTCCACTCCCTGCCCCAGGCTTACTGGAAGCAACCCCTTTCTGGAATAACAGTGAGTCTGAACCCGGAATACTGGACTCCAGGAGGTATTAGTGCCAGTGCTGTCGTGAGAGGAGACCTGTGAGAGTCGTGGTGGTGCCTGAAGGAAAGGAAGATAGTGAGAGGAATCTGAACTGAAAAGAGTATAGGAGGTGGGTTGAGGAGAAACAGCCTTTGGGGGTTCCTTTCCCTGCCGCCTACCATGTTGTTCCACTGGTCCGCCTACCATACCGTTCCCCTGGTCCACCCACCATACTGTTCCCCTGGTCCACCCTCCATACTGTTCCACTGGTCCACCCACTATACTGTTCCCCTGGTCCACCCACCATACTGTTCCCCTGGTCCACCCACCATACTGTTTCCCTGGTCCACCCACCATACTGTTCCACTGGTCCACCTACCATACTGTTCCACTGGTCCACCCACTATACTGTTCCACTGGTCCACCCACCACACCATCCCCCTGGTCCATCTACCTCGATATCTTGAAATCTTTTGACATTGTTGTCATATACAAGCTCCCCTCATTTGGCTTCCCTCCCTCACATTGTCTCCTCTTATCTATCTCCCTCTCTGGCCCATCTATCTCCATAACTGATGATGGATCAATCTCTCCCTCTCTCCTAATCAACATCGGTGTCCTTTTGGGTTCAGTCCCGTCCCACTACGCATTTTCTTTTATCTGCGATTTTCTTTCTCTAACAGAAAACGAAAATGCGCTCGTATGCTAACGACTCAACACTTGCAGTCCTCCACTTCCTTCACAGATTTGCACCGCTGTCAGCAGCAAGTCTCCTGTGCACCACATGTTCATCCTGTGAGCGGTAGCGCAAAAGGATTACAGAGGTTACAAAGGGTCTAAGCCAGACCCCCAGTGGGTTGATAATTACAACATAAATTGCTACAAATTTTGTTTATTACGTAAACTTACAGTCTCTCATTCCATAGGTTTCCCGACTAGAAATGAATACAGTCTTATAATTTCAGGTATCATGTTACTAACAGTAAGGCGTTGTGCTGTTATCTGAAGGTCTAGTTAGTTTAGACGTATCCCTAAAAGGTTCTATTTTTTTTAACATTCTAAGACACAGTGTCCTAGATGGTGTCCGAATCTCTGGCCACACGGAGATTAACATCTCCAGTTTCCTCTCCCAAGAAGATTCGAGCCGTCTTCGTCTTGTGGAGGAGCACCACTCCCGCTCGTCCACCACCGCCAGCGAGGAGTGAGGTGCCTCCCATCGGGAACGGGATGTTGAGCTGGGGCAGCGACGCCCGAAACAAATTGTACAAGATAACGGGAGACGAGCCATCAGTCAACCTCCCGCCACTGCTGCTGCTGCCACACCGTCAGGAGGAGTTTGCAGACTGACGGGCAACGGGCGAACAACGGTAAACGGTAGCCCACTCCTCCAAAAGCATGGGTGGCTTGCATAAAGAGGACAGTTGACTTGTGAATGCAGGGAACGGAGGCAGCTTTGGTTCAGGATTTTAATGAGCACTTATTGGTTTGTGCTGGTGTGTGGACATCCCAGGTACGGGTGGGTCCCTGCCCTCAGCACAGGTTAGGCTCTAGTCCCCACCACAGGGTAGGTTCCAGTCCCCACCAGAGGATAGGTCCCAGTCCCCACCAGAGGATAGATCCCAGTCCCTACCACAGGGTAAGTTCCAGTACCTACCACAGGGTATGTTCCACTCCCCACCAGAGAATAGGTTCCAGTCCCCACCACAGGGTAGATCCCTGCCCTCACCACAGGATAGGCTCCAGTTCCCACCAGAGGATAGGTAGGTTCTAGTCCCCACCACAGGGTAAGTTCCAGTCCCCACCACAGGGTAGGTCGCAAACCCTATCACAGGGGGTAGAGGAAAGGCTAGGACGGTGGAAAAATGCAATATAGTTTACATATGTATGATGTTGGTTTACACAGGTGCGCTGGTGGTTTGCCGGATACCAGTCTCAGATGCCTCATTTGCATGCCTTCGGTAGACTGGGTGTGTGTAATGATATTGTTTGTTGGTTTAGGGAGGAAGTTGACTAAGTTCAGACGGGAATTGTTCATTGTGTGCATCCGGCGATGACTGGAAGAGCTTCTTCTCTCAGGTCCTGGAGAGTCCGCAGGAAGCAGGTGTGTTTCACGTCAATGCCTCCGTCAAGGTCTTGAGTATGTGTGTGTTAAGTGTCATCCTCATATTTTCTACCGGCCCAAGGGAACGAAGCCTTGGGCCGCTGGGTCAGCATCCCTGGGAATAAGCAAATAATTATCCAACATGTCGCTCTTAGACCTTCTTCTGTTGACCGTTTGTATCATCCGTACAATTGTCATATTATTCCTCGAGAGGCGAATTCGGTAGGCAGTGTCCCCCGTCTCCTGAAGACCACACCCACTGGTCCTTCTTCCACGCCGCCGTCCGTAGGTGATAATCCGACCCGCTTTCTCCCACATCCCTACTGTCACGCTGGCCGTTTCTACCAGTGACGTGATCTCGTCTCCACCACCACTATATCATTTATTTTCATATCCCAGGTATTAACCAGACTGAGAGAGCGAGAGTCGCCGTGAGACCTGCTATGCAGAGACCTGCCGAATCTAGTCACCAACTCCCTCAGCCACTACCACTTGTCATCATCCACTGCACCCACCGCGTCACTTGCATCCACCTCGCCAGTCATCGACGTCATCCTCATATAACAGTCGACTAGGTCAGCCCCTCTACCTGCCTTCCACTGTCACCCGTCTCAGGCCACAGTGCGACCACCACCAACGCCCTCAATCCATCGTACTCATCCAACCCGACATCCGTCCTCACTCACGCCCACTTGAAGGACCTGTGATTAGAGGTCGGTCGTGTTCAGGAGGACTCGCGGCTTACATCTACCAAGGGCGTGACACACGGAACAAGTGCATTGTAACGCCATATCCCACCCTCCACGCCACGCCCTCTGTGGTGCAATGTGCGCCAGGTTGGGCTCGGCCGGGCGGCCAGGATTATCTTGGAGTGCTTCACTCTGCTGCCTGTCTGTCTCACTGTGCTCCTCCGCCCTTGTCTTGGTGTTGTCTCACTGTGGTGGTGCAGCCACTTAATCTTGTCTTACGTTCTTGAAGCCTTATCTTACCGTCGTCTCAATCAGCCTTCTCGTTTGAGGGCGTCGTAGGCTAAATGGCCCCGTGCATCCCAAACTGCGCCGTATACTTCTTCAGAATTTTCGGAAACAAATCAAAATGAGAGAAAATTGAACTTAGGTTCAGCACTGAAAAAATTTATTTAATTTCAGGTGGTCGAAGCCAGAGCAAAAGTTCAGTTATCTAAATGCGAGAGAACATTTCCATCGCATTGCGCTATGAATACAATGGAAAGGTATTTTACCAACACTTCTCATATAGTAAAACTCAGCGTCTGCCAGTGGGTTTTTGGGCCCACTTGGACTCCCTGACGCTGGGGCACCTCTCCCCACTGAGGATGGAACCCCTCCAAAGATCCTCATACTTTCAAAGTTTAACCTTCTGCTTTAAAAGTTGTTGAGAAGACTAAATGCTTTTGTGCAACTTTATCTTATCGTCTCTTATTTTGAGCGCATCCAAGAGCTAATGGTTTTACAGAAGTGCAGCCTTGACTTAGTGTGTTGTTGCTGCTGCAGTCTTGGTGTAAGTGGAAGCATCGCAAACCCTTCGTATGTTTGGCGAAAATGAGTGTTTGTTTGACGGTGATTGAGTGAGTGTGTGTGTGTGTGTGTGGAGGCAGGGGATGGTGTGGTCAGGAGCGGTTACTGATACAGCGACGGCTGAGGGGTAATGAGGATGCCAAAGAGGGAAGGAAACAAACACAGGAAGGAAGGAAGAGGAAAGAGGAGAGGAGAGCGGACTCTGGGTGGTCATTCATTTGGCTCATGAGCGCCGCGCATGTGGTGTGCCTGAGGGAGGGAGGGAGGGAGGGAGTGGTGCTGTATCCCCGGGTCACATAATGTTTACACGATGATTCAGTAATAAGTTATGATGGCCACCCAGCCCCTGCCTGCCTTCAGGGACGGCCGTCTGGCTGGCTGGCTGGCCATGCGTCACACACACACACACACACACACACACACACACACACACACACATTCCCTGCCTCACAGAAGAGGTGGGATATGCGAGGCACAGCTGCGTTTTGATAGACAGACAGATAAAAGAGAGACTTCATTCGAGGGGAAGTACCATACCAACTCCCATGTTCTCAATCGTGGTTGATACTTAGGTGGAGTTCCGAGTTGAAGAGGAGGAGGAGGAGGAGGAGTAGGAGTGTCCTTGTAGCCTGTGCTCGCCCTTGCCAAGCCGCCTGTCATCTGGCTGGACCTTGAGGCGAACCCTACACCTTCGAGGACGACATGACAAAGTTAGTGACGTATTTTCGAGCAAGCTCTTTTTCACCGTGGGGAGTAACTATTGATAGAATTGCATATATACACTGCAGGAGAGAGAGAGAGAGAGAGAGAGCAGTATGTTGCACTTTCCGGTATGGAAGTTGAGGTTCGCGTACAGTGACAGCTCTGTTGAGTGTAGCGATTAGACGTGGCCAGTAGTCTCAGCCGGGCCATCAGATGCCACCGCTCCTCTCTCTCTCTCTCTCTCTCTCTCTCTCTCTCTCTCTCTCTCTCTCTCTCTCTCTCTCTCCCCTTTACCCTAGGA
>JAUUDW010546784.1:0-12078 GCA_032361385.1 Panulirus guttatus | reverse complement strand
CGTGTGTGTATTCCGCTGATGAAAAACTCACATCTGCAAGGCTGTATCAATGTCAACTAACGAAAGAAGAATATACAGTTTCGTCAAAGAATTTCTCCTTTTAACGAAGCCCGTATCATCTCTGCTACTAAGTGCAGCGCAGCCTTAGAGGTACAAGAGCTCCTGGACTTTTTTTAGACTATTGTTAATCATGTAAGCAACCTCAGGGGAATCGTCACTAAGTCAGTTAAGGCAAACACCAAATGGATCCTCGAAAGTGTTGTACGAAGCAGCGTTCTTCAGCATTCTTATTCCTGCAGTCACGTGTACCAGAGCGCGTGTCAAAGTTGTTAGATGGAAAAAAGCACGCAGAAAATGCAACTTTCTCCCCTGGTAGTCTGCGTATTCCTTGCGCGGCTGCGGTGGTAACCGTGGTTTTAGTGGTGATGGTGCAGGCAGTGGCGATAAATGCAAAGGTAGTGGAGACAAATGCAGTGGCATAAAGCGTAGTAGTAATGGGGGTTAGAGGTTACGTAGTGTGTTGGTGCTCAGTCTAGTAGCAGAAAGTTTTTAGAATGGTAATGGTGGGAAGTGGCAGGTGGTGAGGTTAGTGGCCGTATGGTGTAGTGGTGAGAGAGTGGTTAGTGGCTGAGTTGTGATGGTAACGGGGTTAGTGGCATAAAGTTGTAGTGGTGACGGGGTTAGTGGCATAAAGTTGCAGTGGTGACGGGGTTAATGGAATAAAGTTGTAGCGGTGACGTTGTTAGTGGCATAAAGGTGTAGTGGCGACGGGGTTAGTGGCATAAAGTTGGAATGGTGTCGGGGTTAGTGGCATAAAGTTGTATTGGTGACGGGGTCGGTGGCATACAGGCGTAGTAGTGACGGGGTTAGTGGCATAAAGGTGTAGTAGTGACGGGGTTAGTGGCATAAAGGTGTAGTGGCGGCGACTCGCACCAGCCCGCCAAGACCGCTGAGGGTCAAGGTCACGGCCGCTCAGCGCCATTGTCCAAATAGCGAGTGACGCAAGGCTGTGTTTCCAGCACTCAACCCACAAGCTCTTCGAAATCCTTCAATTTCCATTTTCTTTTTTTTTTTTCAACGGTATTTCTAGATTATTTGGATCTACTTCACATTCCCTCTAAATTCTCGGTTCTCTTCCATCTACTTTGTCCTTCTCTCTCTAGTGAGGGTTTTCTAAATTCTTCATTCCTTAATAATGAAACTGTAGATTATTCGTTCTCTTTAAGATCCTTTTATCAAAGTTGTTCAATCTCTTATAAGGTTTTTCCAAAGTTGTCCAATCTCCTTTAAGATCCTTCTAAAATCTTCGAATGTCTTTTTAGTTCCTTTCAAAATTCTTTTACTTACAAGTTCCTTAAACTCTTACAGTCTTTTATGGTTCTTCTCAATACTTTGTATCCTCAAAGAGCCAGCTAGATTCTTTTTGAGATCCTATGTTTTATCATTTGGACTTTCTAAAATTTTGAAAAGTCTAGCTATTTACTTGAGGTTTTTCTAGATTCTTTTAAATCTTCCCATTCTCTTTTAAGGCTTTCCATATTCTATACTCCTTCAGTTTTCTGTGAGTTCTTAGATACACCTCTACGAAATTCTTAAGAATTACCTTCGTTTGCTAAATACCTGTTTCTTATGTATGTCTTATGTACGTATGTCTTGCACGATCTCACTTGCCTAAATTTCTGTAAGTTCATGGAGATTTACTTGCACTTCCTCGTTCCTTTAGGTTTTATGAATTTGTCAGGACGTTCCTTTCACTTCTTCAAAGTACACGTCCATGGTCACGAATCTTTCTGATTTCTTCCACGGTAGTCTATGCCCTCTAAGCTCATTCTCGTTCTTAATTCTTCCAAACTTCTCTAAGTAGGGCACAAACCACCGCCGGCTCCAACTTCTATAACTCTCTAAGTTCATCTAACTCCTTCTGTGTCCCTCGAAATTCCTGGAAAGCCTTCCAGATTACATGATTTCTGTTTGTAATTTTCTTTTCAAGTTTCAGATTCCCCTCAGACTGTTTTTGTTTTATATTATAGTTCCTTCAAGTTTTAAACTCAGTCGTGCTTCTGCCAAATGCTTCTATTATTTTTTTCTAAATACCATGAAATTCACTTCCTCACTTCTCCAACGCCTTCTAAATTCTTCAGAGATCCTTGGGATTCTTATACTGTTCAGGATCTGTCCGAAGTCCTCTGCTCTGCCAAATTCCTCTGAATGTCTGGTAAGTTTTGTGAAACAAATGCCTCACACTGGCAGCTTCGATAGGAATTTCTCTTGTCTTTTGTTACGAAACAGAGACAAGAATTGTGTGGAGGTGGACTTTTTTTTTTCTTTTTAGGCGTTACCGCTACTGTAACTGGGTAACAGAAGCAAATGTCAACCTCTGAGTTACTTTTCCGGATGAGACTGCTTATCTGTGTTCTGTTATCTTAAGCATTTACTCAGTCCCCCATTTTCTGCTGTCGATTCCATACCCAGTAAGAAGCGATACAATACCTTGATTATACTTTCGTTTTGCCGTAAATAATTTTTTTCCTTTCAACTCATTCATTAGTTCTACTTGACAGCCAACGGTCCGCACCGCAGGATTCACAACGGGAAAAGATCCCGCCAAGTCAGTGTGGCGTAATCTTAGGACACCCAGTTCTGGGGCGTCTGTCCTTGGAACCCCGAGCCAGCGGGCCGAAGAGTTCCTCGGTTATTCGACTCACTCATGAAGGTACGAAAAGTGCAAAAACATGCCTTTGCGTGAAATAAAATCAACCTGGTGAAAGAACTTATAAGCTCAGCGTGTAACTCGGAAAAATGGTGGCCGACTGGCAGCAAGCGAACCTCTCTCTAACTTGTTCTTGTCAACGCGGGAAAACTTTCGGTGCTCGAGACGGATGGCGCGCCTGATTTCCGCTGTCGCCTTCGTCTGCTGGAGCAAAACAGCCTGTCAAAGCGGTGAGGTGCAGTCAGACTCCCCGGGCAAAGTCATGAGACATCGTGAACCAAAACTACGTCGCGTGACGAGAATTGCCGAGTACATGAACTCGTGATAGATAAGAAAAGTTACTAAGCGCGTAAGTTGTTTTGTGGGCTAACGTTAGGCCTATCAGTTGCCGGGGTCATGAAGGCCGGCAATGGCAAGATACATCTACTAAAACCCGAAAATTTTGGTGCCATGTACTTCAAGTGTTAAGACCACGTACATACACTCCCTTTGAACGTGAACGATATACATACTGGGCTGTTATAGAGGGAGATAACCAGAACAAGAAGGGTGGAATGTGGTCGGAAGCGAACATGTTGAGAGACAGAGAGACCACGGTATGGCAACAAACTGTACCGAGGCAGACGCAGCGAACGTACACACTAGGAAAACAGATACAATTAAAAAAAAAAGGAATCACATGATCATGAACCTTAGGGAGGGAAGGAGGGGTGCCTTTCTGTCTTTGTATATCTGTGTGTTGTATGCATTTGCTTTTTCCTCCGCGTGTCTGTATATGTGTATGTATGAGTACTCGCATGCATATTTACTCGCGTATGTATTACGTGTTTACATGCCTATACATACAGTGTGCGGGTCCACGGTCGAGTATGGCATTAGCCTGAGTGCCAGGATTTATCATGGCGGGGATGACAGTGCTCACGACAGCGAATCAAAGTTTAGTCAGTAGAGCTGCTGGAACTAAACACATAAATACCCTATTCCTTAATTCCGTGGGGGTGAGGAAAGCGGTGGAAGGCAGCCGTGCAGGAAGGTGCGCGCCATCAATGTTTCACAGACCTGGTTGTCTGACATTTTCCCTCTCGTGAAACTTTTTTTTTCTTTTTTTTAAAGGAATGATTATCTTAGAATTACAGGTTACGAGTTTAGTGAATTGAGATCCTTTAATTGTTAAATTCTACCTCTTTTGGCGAAAGTATTGCGATCTTGATGAATTAGCAGAAATTTCTTTAGTGGGGTGTCAGCTTTGATAACAGAGACATGAGATAGCGTAACATTTATCTGATAAGATACATCGGTTAACCATACTTTCATATCAAGGCATGGGAAGAATAGGTAGGTGAGGAGGAGAAGAATGTGGAGAGGAGAAAAAGCAATGAGAAATGGAAAAAGCGCTGCGAGGAAGGAGGGAAATGGCTTCTGAATGTGAAAATCAAGTGAGGAATGTCCTAACATCAACGGAGGAAGCGGAGCCATATAGGAGCTGACGTCTTCTCGCACGCTGCTTAAAGACCTTTTCATTGTCTGAGGCGTCATCGTGCTCTGGCAAATGGAATAATGACTATAAAAGATTTTTTTATTCTAAAATTTAAAAAACTGTTTAGATTACTTTCTAATCGATTTAATCATAGTGTCTGTAGATGGTCCCTGAACCCGTCCGCGGCCACACACACACACACACACACACACACACACACACACACACTGATCAATACCTTTATGAATCATGAGCCGCAACGACCCCCCTCTGGTGTATGTCTGTATGGCTTGCTACATATTGCAGTCTTGTCCCCTCACCAGCGCAACCGCCACCCTACGTGAACTTTACAAGCGCACTTTTCCTGGATGACTTAAGGCAGTGCTCGGTCCACCACGTGTTCCGTGTAAACATAAACAAACGCGACCACGTGCCGAAGCTAAGTGTAAACAGGTAGAGAGAGAGAGAGAGAGAGAGAGAGAGAGAGAGAGAGAGAGAGAGCGTTCTTCACTGGACCGGACCGCTCGTGTATGGAACTTCCGTCTTGTATCGATTTGTTCAAAGTGTGATTTTGAGACTGTTTTGAGTGTGGGCGGGGAATGGAGAGAGGGCGGGGGGACAGGAAAGAGCTACGATTTACGCTCGCAGTGAGCTGTGAGGATGGACCTGGTCCCTGGTGAGCTGTGAGGATGGACCTGGTCCCTGGTGAGCTGTGAGGACGGACCTGGTTCCCGGTGAGCTGTTACGATGGACCTGGTTCCCGGTGAGCTGTTACGATGGACCTGGTTCCTGGTGAGGTGGGACCTGGTGAGCTGTGACGATGACAGACCTGGTTCCCTGTGATCTGTGACGACGACACACCTAGGTTTTTGTGCACAGTGCACGCACGTCCTCGACCTCATAACGAACACGGTGCACACAATCCTGGTGAGGCAGGGGTGCTGCTTTTCACTCCGTGATCCTTGTAAGGTTATGGAGGTTAAGAGCGGCTGTCGGACCCTAATGTGTCATCCTTGCGAAGCGATGAAAAACACCAGCTGTTCGCTGCTCTCTATGAAGGAGATAGATGGATTGATAGATAGATAGATAGAGATAGATAGATAGAGAGAGAGAGAGAGAGAGAGAGAGAGAGAGAGAGAGAGAGAGAGAGAGAGAATGACATCTGTCGAGGATATACTCCACACATCTCTTCCTTTACGGCACTGGGTTACTTAACCTCTCTACCAACATTAGACAATCGGTTTCGACTAACTTAAAACACATTCTCCAACTCTCGACCTCCATAACTCCACATCTGTTCTTCCACCTGCAGTACAATATCTTTTCCACCAGCGCCTTATAGCCCACTCCACTGCTACTGCTAATCCACCTGAGCGAATTGTGCTCCAACATTACGTCATCTGACTTTCCATCACATGACACCTCCTCACTCCAACTCCTTGTGGGTAGCCGACCGACAAATGTGTTTAGTCGTGCAGCAAACACCATCTTCAGGCTTTAGAGGTAGGGAAAGGATCTGAGGGCTTAGGGCTGTGGGCTTAGGGACTGAGGGTTTAGTTTAGGGCTGAGGGCTTAAGTGGCTAGGGGTAAGAGGCAAGGAGAGGCAGCCAATCCCGGGAAGATTAATGGTAGCCGCTCTATTGTTTGTTCAAGTCTCCATCATCACAGTCATTATCGTTGGCACATGTTGGCCTGGCAGCCTTCTACCTCCCACTCCCATGGGCTGGCAGCCCCTGGTGCTGGCTGGCAACCCCTGATACTGGCTGGCATACCCTGGTGTTGACTGCCTCTGACAGTGGGACCCCTTACTGTTGCCAGGCACTCTACGGGATCCCCTTGGCACCACCCATGGTACTGACTGGCACTGGCAGTTGAACCCCCTACCGTAGACAGACACCATTTTGGGGTTCATTTTGGCTCTCCTGGTGTTCACTCTCTCTCTGGTGGGTGTTGCCTGGAATCTGTGGTGTTGCATTTGTGGTATGGGCTGGGAAGCTGGTATTGCTTGCTACCTCTGGAGTTCCTTGGCATCCTTGGTTTTTGTCCGAGACCTCTGGTCTTGCCTGGTACCTTTTGCGTTCGCTTGCATCCTTAGTATTGTCTAGCATCCCTGATAATGCTTATTACCTGTTGTGCTATGTCCCTGTTATGGACTGGGATCTTTGATGTTGCTTGGTACCGACGACGATAATCCAGTACAAGTGATACCGGTTGGTACGCTGGTATTTTTGAACCACTGGTTTTGACGCGCACCCTCAGTCTTGGCAGGTATTTCCCCCCCCCCCCCCCCCACACATGCCCTTTGGTACTACTTATGTTGACTGGTACCCCTTGATGATCTCTGGTACGACTAGTGTTGGCTGGTAAACTCCCCCCCCCCCTGTGCTCTCTGGTACCATTTGTCGTTACTGGTTCCCCCTAATGATCACTAGTACGAATAGTGTTGGCTGCAAGAGGATACAGCCTTATCGGTGTCTGCAGGAGGAAATGATCTCACTAGTATCTGTAGTTGGAGGCAGCCTCGCTAGAGCTTGTAGGTTAAACTCCCTTACCACTGTCTGCAGAAGGAAGCGAACTTAAAAGTGTCTGCAGGAGGAAGTGGTCTCACCAGTATCTGTAAGGGGAAACGGCCTCACCATTGCCTACAAAAGGAAGTTGCCTTACCAGTGTCTGCAGGATGAATCAGCCTCATATCTGTAAAGGTAAGCTGCTTTACCAGTGTCAGTAGGACGAAGTGACCTTACCAGTGTCTGCAGAAGTAAGAGGCCTCACAAACGCCAGCAGGAGGAAGTGGCTTTACAAGTGTTTGCAGAAGGAAGCGGCTTTACAAGTGTCTGCAGAAGGAAGCGGCCTCAGAAGCACTTGCAGGGGTAAGCCGCCTCACCAAAAGAAGTCTCATATACAGTTCATCATAAATACAATTACTATCCACATCCTAGTTTGTGTATCTAGCAGCAAGTCTCAAACAACATGGTTTGTGGCGTCACTGACCCAAAGGTACATATAGTCAGCAAGCAGGAAGCATAGAGACAGCCTCACTGCTCGCATCACCACGGGTGTGCCCAGGACAAACCACCACCCCAGAGGAGAGCTCTCCATCAGCCTTCTGTATCGCCAGATCAGACAGGAGGAACTACGTCTTCCTCGGTGCTTGAAGCACACGGGAGAAATTACTGGTCGCAGTTGTCGATGAGTGGTGGCGATTGCCTGGCATCACTTGTGATCACGATCGCTGGTGTGATGAGCGATCGCGGCCGTGTTTAAAGATAACACCCCGTTACATCTCCTGCAGGTTGTTATCATGCTAGTTAGGGGGAGTTGCAGCAGTTGGGGTTGAGATATTGTCCTTGTTAGAGACGACAGAGGAGTCCGAGTGTTGGTATTTTGTCTCGCCGATTCATAAATTGGTCCCTGGAGAGTGAGTGCGAGTGGCGATGATACGGTTTATCACTGCCGACCTTGCGATCCTGTCTGTTGGTTTAGGGTCGGCTGATGTTGCTTAGTCTCAACACTTTGTTTAAATTTGTGTCATAAATGTATTTAGTAACCAGGACGCGCATACTTTAGGACAAGTTATCCGTTTATCTATCTATCTATCTGTCTATCTATGTTTATCTATCTATCTATCTGTCTATCTATGTTTATCTGTCTATCTATCAATGTCTATCTATCTATCTCTACCCATCTATTTGTGTACCTGTCTGTCTGTCAGTTTTCTACCTCCCTACCAGCTTAACCCCCCTACCTATGTTTGTCATTGGTTCTGCGTTTGTCGCCTTTGTTTGTTTGTCGCAAATAGTTCGTTGGCCAACCGGTCCTGGTGCTGAGGCCTCCCGAAGTTGGACTATAGCTTTACTTATGTCGGTTCAGTTTCCGTACTACCATTCTCATGAAATTCTGTTTGTCTTTTGAGGTGAATACTGACTTATATTCATCAGTTAGCGTCTTAAATATTTTGGTGGGGTTAATTTTTTACGTATTTTTCACCAACTTGAAAAGGTTTGATCTCATTTGTTTTGGTTGAGAGAGAGAGAGAGAGAGAGAGAGAGAGAGAGAGAGAGAGGAGTACATAGGAGATACAGGTAACAGAAGGCTTGATGGCCTGTGACGAGGTTGACTCGTAAGTTTCTACACTAAGTTGGGGATGGGATAGATTGAAGCCTCGATCCCCAGCCTCCACTTCCTCCAGCAACAACACCGGTAGTAAACAAAGACTGGAAGAAGACTCGTGCATTGCTGCAGTAAAACAAGCTCAGAAATTGCAGGAAGACGAATGAAATAAAATCTTCATCCACATTATCCATAATGTTCATTTCATTTGTTCGAGTAACTGTGTAGCCTTGTGTGTCCAAATTCAGTACAGAAATTTCATAACTTCTTTCAAGTCACGGTAGAGTCTGTGGTTCCTAAAAGAAAAAAAGAGATAAATTTTCTTTGGCTGTCTTGATATAGTAAGTTTCCTAGAGCTGGAATTAGTTTCATAAACTTTATACTTGTTCAAGTTATTTTCGTCCATTTTTGTAGTTCAGTGACCAGAATTGTACTGCATAATCTAGACTTGATCTTGCTAATGCACTACAAAGAGTCAGGATTGTTGCTGGTGTTCTGTGTTTGATGTTCCTGGTTACAAAACCAAGCATTTAGTTTGCTTTACTATCTACGCGGTTTGGTGTAGTTCACATTGTAGCTGACAACTGCAAGATCTTCCTTTCTATTTAGTTAGCATCCCGAATACTTTAGCATATCATGGTCATATTTACTCTTATTTTCGAATTGCAGAACTTTACACCTGTCGACCTGAAATTTCGTTTGCCATTTATATAAGTATTCTGCTAACCTGTCAAGGCTTCTTTGAATCATTTCATAGTCTTCCTCATTTTAGTTATACCATCTAGTTCTGCATCATTCACAAGTCATTTTACAGTTCACAAACCTTTGATTTGAGACCTACGTAGATTTCAAAGAATAAGGCGAAGAACCAGTCTCTGCGGCACCGCACTTGTTCTGTTAAGCTTATTGCCTTATAGACAAAAGATGAAGGCCTCACACTAAGTAGCCTCACACTAAGTACCTGATGCCTCAAATCCCCAAGCTGAGCACCTCAAAGCCCCTAGCTAAGGGAGGCCTCAAAAAACCAAGTGCCTTCAAAGCCTCAAAGTGAGTGTCCCGGATCCCCAAGCTGAGAGCATGTCTAACTATCATCAGAAGTCTCTTATCACATCGTCCAGAATAGGAATTATCAAAGCAGTCTGTTGACCTTTTTGTACTTTAGCTTTCCTTTACCTTCAGCTCTCATTCCCCATTCAGTGCCAGCTCCCCATCTTAGCTCGTATACGACCATGAACAAAGAGGACGTGGAGTGCGTCCCACTGTGACGCAGGGCTACCAGTGTAACGCCATCACCGTACCTTCATACACAGCAGTGAGGCGCCGTCACCATACTGCATACACAGCAGTCAATCATACTTTTCGAGGGAAGAACACCAAATGAGTGACCGTAGGTGACGTATTGATGAGGTTGGAGGGATGGAGAGAAAAGGAAGAGAAGCTGGAGCTAAAGATAGAAGAAAAGGAGACAAAAAAAGGTACAAGAGTACAGGAAAAAATGGGATGGTGAAAGAGATAGAAAAATGTGAAACCACAAGAGGGGAGGGGGCAAAGGAAAGTGCGGCAGAGCGAGGGGAGAAAACATAATACAACTCAGGAGTGGAAGATAAATCAAAGAACTCCTCTTCATTCATGTGAGTGGGGAGAGAACCATCCACAGCTACGAGATTCAGCATATCTCCCCATTAACGTGTATAGGAAGGAGCCGGTAAGATTTGCAGGGAGAAGGAGGCGTCAAACACCATTCCTTAGTAATGTGTGGGGAGAGAACCTGTCGGAGCTGTGGGGATGAGAAAGGGAACGAACTAACCTCCCCCTCCCCGTCCTCCCTCTCATCATCCCAGAAGACAGTGAGGGGACAGGTCCAGCCTGATCTGAGATGTGACAGACGAGCCAAACGTCTCCTCCCCTTCAGTAACAGGTAATTAACTTATTGACTCGCGATTTATGGCCAGCGGTCATTCTTGCGGGTCCTTAGCCTTGGTCCCACCCCCTTGTAGGGCACGACGCCCGTAAATCATGGAGAAATCACGGCCAAGAAATGTACCATGTTCTCCGTGTGCAGGTTGTATGGTCTCCGGTCACCACGATCGCCTATTCTCGAGCGGCTTAATACCCATTCAGTGTTGCTTGTATGCTGGTTATTGGCCACATTCTCCACCTATTTCTGTTTTTCTTATCCTTTCTGTGTTATATGTTGTTGACGAATTTTTTTTTCAACTTTGATGTAAACAAATTTATGAACTTTTTCGTATTAGGTTCGTCTTTCTCAGTCATAGATTGTCATAAGAAATTGTGCTTTTTTTAATGATTCTTTTGTTTATATCTTCTTCTCTCTTACCATTCCTGTCCTCCCTCTTTCCGGCCATTACCTCCCTCCTCCCATTATTCTTATCTGTTTTCCCTTTTACTTCCTTCACTCCCATCCCCTCTGATTCTGTTGGGTTTCGTCTGTATTCGGCACGGTTCCGTTCATTACCCTGCAACGTTCAGAATAAGGTTTGAAATACTGAGGTAATCTGCCCCGGCAAACAGCCTTGTCTTGGATTGTTTTTCTGGCCGACTCCTGGTCAGTTCCGGGAAGACCCTGTCATATATACCGACGGACACGTGTTTATGTGTATACACAGTAGTCCAGCACCAGTAATTTATTGGTCCACGTTATACAAGGTATCGAATGACTCACACACACACACACACACACACAGGCCTGTCTACCTCTAGTCCGTGATATTATATACTTAAGTTCTTTACGGTTACTTGGCTTCTCTTCTAGTTAACCTTAAGGACAGACGTCCTGAGGAGCTATGATTTAAGTTCTGATACAGATACTAAGGCAGACATTACCAAGATCCGTCAAGCATGTGGGGAAGGTAGCGTGTTTACAAGGATATGGGAGACGGAGGGGTGAGTGGCGGACGGGTTCATCAGCATTTAAGGCCTCCCCCTCAAAACCTTTACACAAGTTGTAAACGAATGCAACTACGTGAGACATGGCGATACATGGATGTCTGACTCCGGCTTCAGTGCTGCTGTGTTAATGCCATCTGGAAGCCAAGGCCTTCAGTCACAGACGGAAGTTCTTAACTGTGGGTAAAACTGTACGGGTGTTTTGGTGTCGCCATGTTCAGTGGGGACTGATGTTCTTACTGATGCTTGAGAGAAGCTTGAAATGCGGTGTGTGGTGGTGTTATAGTGTTGGCCTGGTGATTGGTGGGTATTTTTCTTGTATTGGCACTATCGTGTTGATGGTGGCATGTTCCTGTACCGGTGCGTTTTCTAAGCATACGACTGTAGAGGTGGTCTCGAGACCAGACCGAGACGAGGACATGGCTTACGTCGACTGATATACCGAGTGACCGTATCAGCCGTTCCTTCGAGCTGCTCTTGTGTGTGCTGCCTGTGGCCTTGCGTATGGGACGCAGTGTGGAGTTTGGTTTGTGGAACACAATGTGGAGCCTGATGTATGGTACAGCATGTGGGGTACACCGTGTGGAGCCTGGTGTATGGTACAGCGCTTGGGGCACACCGTGCGGAGCTGGTGTATGGCACAGCGTGTAAGGTACACCGTGTGGAGCACGGTGTATGGTACAGTGTGTGAGGTACACCATTTGGAGCCGAGACAACTAATGTGTTTGTCGTCTTTAATGCCAGCTCTAAGATGATACCATATCAGTGCTGCTCCTGAAGTGAAATGTGAAAATTAAATCCTTTGATTGGAAATGTTTTTCTTTTTAACATACACACATACACACACACACACACACACACACACACACACATA
>JAUUDW010546563.1:0-12078 GCA_032361385.1 Panulirus guttatus | reverse complement strand
GGGTCGAGCAAGTGTGAATATGTACATGTGTATATGTGTATATGCATGTGTATGTGGGTATATATGTATATGTTGGTTTGTATATATATGTACTGTGCATATATGTATGTATATATGTGTGTATGTGGGGGGATGGGTCTTTCTTCGTCAGTTTCCTGGCGCTACTTCGCTGACGCGGGAAACAGCGTTCAAGTATAATGAATAATAAATAAATATATGTGATTATCACACTAGTCCGTGATGAAAGTTATGAAGGTAAAATCACACCTCAGTAGGAGTTCATAGGATCTCATTTAACATGTAATTTATCTATACATGTGGCATGACATGTTTTGTGGAGACAAATCACCTCATCACGTGCCAAATGTTTATAAAGTTATTTAAATCTCATCATCACACCAGAAGCACCGTTTACCCTCTACCTTCATACACAACACACTGGCTGACCGACAGTAACCGTTGAAAGGGAGAGTAATTAAGAGGGTTATGAGGTGGGGGTTGACCTGGATAGCTGTGTGTGTCCAGGACCACTTTTTTAGTATTTTTGTGTTTTGTCATTTCTCTCAATGATTTGGTTAATGATAGGATGGGCTTTAAAGTTGCCTGGGGACAAATTGAAGTTATTGGAGGTTTATGATATACCAAGTGGGCTCTTATGCTGTTGTAACATGGGATCATGAGGAGTTATGTAGCTAGTGGAAGAGGATGCACCACCACAGGATTAATATAAGTTTAGATGCTGACAAGTAGGAGCAAGTCTGATATTTTAATGTAAAAAAATTAAAGAAGATCACTGTTGGTGATAAAATTGGTTGCTATAAGATTAAGCACCCACAATTTTTTCTCTGATTTAAGTAATTGTGGTGCCTCCATTTGGAAGTTAAACACTTTAAGTATCCTCATATTTAAGAGACTGTAAGGATTACAATGATATAAATGTGACTGATGATATTTGAATGGTCAAAGTAGATAATCTAGCTGTTCCAGTCAGCAGAGACTACTCAGTATAAGTGTCAGTTAGGTACTGAAGAATTTTCCTCTTATACGGATAGAGATATGCAAAATAAGGTTGTGGAATTTTCATAAGTATAGTTGGCCATGATCTGTGGAAACGAGTTGCTAAGTGTGTGAAGTGACAGAGGTTGTGATAGTTTAAGTTCGTTTAACCACCAGCTTCCTTAATGTCCACCTCATCCTGCTACCTTAATCCTACGTAAAGAATTTTGTGAAAATCTATTGATCTTCTTAAGAATCATTCAGTAATTAGAATGAAAGCTAAGTCTTATCTTTTCCCTAATGCTTTCCATCGCAGCATTGAATGCTTTCTTGCTTATCATATTTGTTGCCAACAGCTACTGTGAATAACACTTCCAGTCAGTTTAGTGTCCTGTGGTTGGCCCTTAAAGCTTCATCTCACGTAATGTCACTAAGTGTTGTAGGTAAAATGGTTGTGGTGCGAGGTCCTGAGCTACTGTTGCCTCCCTAGCCTCAGTGGACTTGCGGAAGGGCCATCCCAGACACAAGTTGGAGCGAGAAGATACCACGAAGTCCAATAGTCCATCCCTCAGCGGGGGAAATTTCCTTGATGTCCCACGTTCAGACACCCTCATCAGTGTCTCTGAAAAGCGTCCAGGTGCGTCTAACACATTATTGATCTTACATTATTCATCATCACCTATCTTGGACTTTCCTCTCTGCAGTAACTAATTGCAGAACTACCTCTTATTTAGAGTTTTACACTCTTATACCTGCTTTGTATTTTTCTGTCTTAACTCACCTAATTTCTGTGTATATTAACTGCATTTATCCCTATAGTACTGCTCTGAAAATTATTTGTGTCATAAACTTGCCTCAGCCAAAATTTGGGTACATAACTGGATCAGTTTCTCTGACTTGGTCAGGAATTTTATATATTTTTTTTTATTGGATCTAATCTTGTCATTCCATATCAATTCCTTCATAAGAATATTTTTGGTATTTTACTGTATGTAAGAACACCTGAAATGCACTCACCTTGGCATTCTTAATAAAGTTAAGCTCCTTTCAGTATTTCAGTAAATGAAATAGTTGTACACACGCACACACACACACACACACACACACACACACACACACACACACACACTCACACACGAGGGAGAGGCCCCTGAGTGGTATATGCATGAGATATTCAGTTTAAGTGTGAGGTATTGTTTGGGAGTGGAAGCTTTGCAGGTTCAAATAAAATGAAGGAGTGTTGCCTACTTGATTTACTCAATGTCTTTCATTTTTTTTATTTGTCTCCTTTTAAGGAGACCCAACTTGTAAGAGAGGGATTGCATAACACTATGAAGTGAGCAAGTGCAGTAAGTTAGTGTATGAATATGTAGCTTACGAAAGGGGAGTAAAAGTGTTGTTTTTAATGTAACACTGAAACATTAGTGAGGAGCATTAGGTAGTTAGGAAGACACACTAGATAGAATTAGTTGGTAGGAACATTTGTTAAGCACCTCTGAAAACACTATATTAGAGTTGCCCTTTGCTAGTGGCCTGTTAAGGGTACACTAAAGGCTTAGAAGCAGCACAGGAGTTCAACACTTATGGGGACTTTTGTCTTAGCCACCCCTTTGAGAGAGTTCCCAAAGATACTGGTGTGAGATATAGATAGATAGATAGATAGATAGATTTAATGTAACCAAAAAGTGACACTTTGTCAGTTGAACATACAGATTCTCCTCAGGATTACAAGGGTTACTGTTACAAGTAACTTTGTGCCCCCTAATAGAATTCCTCTCAGAGGCCCTGATTGCTGGAATATTACCTGTAGCCTTTCAGACAGAAGAAAGGACAAAAGCATATACACGCAATTATAGCAGTGAAGGGAGAACAAGAATAGTACATGAAGCATTGAAACACCACCTTTAAGAAGAGCTAAATTCCTGATGATGGGGGATTTCAGTTATAAAAAGGTAGACTTAGGGATTTTAGATTTTTTTGGTAATAGGAAGTCATAGAGACAAGTTTTTAGTGTATAGAGAAAAAATTTCAGTACCTACATGTCACAGAGCATACAAGGATGAGAGGGATTGATGCACAATCATTACTTGACCTTATCTTCACTCATACTAGTTAGGATATTGAGAACATTATATATCTAACTACACCAGATAAGAGAAGTGATCATATAATGCTTAGGTGAAACAGAAAATAAAGAGGACATATAAATGTAGAAACGACATAAACCTCAATAATGTCTGTGATAAAGTAGATTGGGAAATAGAATTCAGAAGCCAGGTGCCAGGGCTATGTGATGAAAGGTTCTGTGAAATTTACAATGAAGGGGTGAGACATGGGCACCTCAAGCCTCTAATACAGAGGGAATACTTAGAAAGAGAAGGGAATGGATTAATGAAACCTGTCATAAAGCAAAAGAGATTCGAGATGTAGACAGTACTAGCCAGCCAGCATTTGCAAGGAATAAGAGTGCATGAAACAGGTATAGCAGTATAAGAAAAGAGGAGCAAAAAACTTCGAAAAAAATGTTGTTGACATGGCAGCTGAAAAAAATGTTGTTGAAATGGCAGCTCAAAACCCAAAACTTATCCAAAAACTCATCACGAATCAGTTGTTAGTCAAGGAGCAGATAATCAGACTTAGGGATTCAGGGGGAAAAATTGTAGAAGATAATGTAAGGATGTGCAGGGAGCTGAATAACAAGTTCAAAAATGTTTTTACAGTTAAATGAACCTTACTCCAGCAGCACTGAGATGGAAAGGGAAGGGAATTATGGAAATCATTGAGATATCTAGAAAAGATGTTAAAAGAATGCTTGGAGAACTTGACTCATCACATGCGCTAAAGATGTATGTAAGTATGCTAGAAAAACCACCTGAATTGCTGTTAAAAATGTCACTGGAGAGAGGCATTATGCTAAGGGAAAGCAAAAGGGCAAACTTCACACTCTTATATAAGAAAGGAGATGGGGAACTGGCACTGAACTACAGACCAGTCTCAGTAATGAGTGTGCTGTGTGAATTTCTGGAAATATAATTAGAAAGCAAGTGGATGACTTTCTATGGAGGAAAAATTTACTGAGTGAGCATAGTTTGAGGGAAAGTAGGTCATGTGTAACTAAACTCTTAGAATTTTACAAGAGAGTGAGCTCAGTCCAAGACAAAAGGGGTAAGGCTGGGTTGGCTATCTGTATTTGGACTGCCAGAAGGCATTTGACATAGTACCACATAGGATGTTGATTGATCAAGAAGCAAGATAACCAGCCAGGAATAAGGGGTAACTCTTATGATTGATATATTATCTCAGTGGGAGGAAACAAACAACCTATGTTAGAGGAGTCTTTTCCAGGTTGGTTGAGGTGACCAGCAAAGTGTCACAGAGTTTTTCTAGTACCATTACACTTTTTGATCTGTATTAATGACATGCCTGAAGGTATAGAATCCTACTTCAGTAAGTTTATTGATGATTTAGAGGTCATGAGGGAATTGAAAAGTGAGGAGGATCACATCAATGCACAGGGATACCTAGACACAGTCCAAAACTGGTGTAATACAAAGTTGATGAAATTCTCCTGAGTAAATGTAGAGTATTGAGGATTGGACACAGACAAAGAAGGCCTTTTAATGATTATTATCTTGCTGGAAATAAGATGCAGGAATCTGGGTGTGAGAGGGTCTTAGGAGAGAACATTTTCCCTAACCTGTTGCCTGATTCTCATATGAGGAGAATCGTAAAGGAAACAAATGTTAGAATAACATTCAAGTATAGTATATGGGTGAGGAAATATTGAGAAAGCTGTTTACATCCTACTTATGGCCAATACTGAAATATGCCTCTCAGGTTTGATCACCACACCTGAAGGAGCACGAGCAAATAGAGAAGGTCCTGAAGAGGGCAGCGAAGTTGGTACCAGAATTGAGAGAGCTGAGTTATAGGGAAAGGCTAGAGACTGTAGATTTGCTCACCATAGGAGAAAGAAGAGTGTGGGATGACATGATCACAGCCAATAAATTTTTAAACGAGATTGACAATATAGACAGTTTAATAACAGTCATGTTAATTAGTCTCTCATAGCACATTTTCCATAAGCAATCAGTTATTTTGTTTGTACCAACAGTCATGGAAGCATTCCTGTTTTTGAGAATATACTGAGCATGGTAACATTGGTCTCTTTTGCCTCCAAAATGTAAAGCATATGTAAGATGCACAAACCAGTACATGAAATATGGTGGTAGAGATGAAAACACTGTCAGTCATAACAAACTAGGGAAAAGACATGACATAGGCTAGTGTTCCATTGATCTGAGATGAGATCAAGCAGTGACATGATAACATGGTGCAGATGGCAGCTTCACAGCTTGCTGCCCCCAGCTGAATAAACCCAACAGGTGATACTGAACAAGCATGGAAGACCATTAAGCAACAGTAAAAGTTTTATATTCTAGCAGCAGGTTTCAAGAAGAGATCTGATAAAGAGGTTGCAGTTCTTCTAACCTTGGATGGTGGAGAATTACTTGACAGATATAATTCATTTGAATTCCCAACACCAGCAGATACTCAGCCTAACCCATCTACAGTATTTCCCGAACATTCTTGCCAAATTTGATGTACCTTTTGCCTCAAAGAAGAACTTACTGACCGACAGGTACAGATTTCAAAAGTGTGTGCAACAAACACGAGAATATCTTAGATTCACTTATCACCAGAATTAGGATTCTGAGCAGAATCTTGAATTTGGAGATCAGAAAAAAAATAAGATGAGAGATCAGTTAGTATTTGTTTTTTCAGATGACTATCTTCATGACCTTCCTTTTGATGCAGCTGTCAAAATCTGTGTAGCATACTGAGCATGACAGAAGCAGATGGTAGTATTTCATGGGGAAGAGCCAGAAGCTGTCAGCAAGGTGACTTTGAGAAAGACTAATGAAATGTGAACATATAAGATGAGGATCACACCTGGACACACAAGTGCAACAAGATCACTTTGCGAGTAATTGCAGATCAAAACCAGAGAAGTTTTCTAGGAGAAGCATGGTCAGTAGTCTTTAAGAGGATGCAAATGCAAAAGATGAACCCAATGGCCAGTATTTTATGAAGCTTTCAACATGATGCAGCAACAAGGCCATTATGACATCATAGAAATAGGCAGTGAGAAGATGAAGTTTCAAGTTGACTGTGACACAAATGTGAATCTTATTCCACAACATACAGTACCTGGCAAGTAGTTAAATCCTTGTGATACAGTGTTATACATGTGAAATTCTACTAAGATAAGCTCACTGGAAAAGTGTAGAATAGTTATTATCCATTGTAAGCCTAAAAAGAAATATTCCATAGAGTTCTTTGTTGTAGAACAGAATCTTGCACCAATTTCAAGTAAGACAGCATCATAACAGATGAATCTGGTATCTGAGTATTATAAACATGTTAGTGTAGTTAAAAATGTTTTCCAAATTACAGTAATATGTTTTCAGAAGAGTTAGGGAAATTACCTGGTATTGTTAAGCTATTTCTTGATTTATCATCCAACCCATTAGCAATATGTATCACAATGTAAAGTGCCAGTTAGTATTAAACAAAAGGTTCATAATAAACTTCATGAATTACAGAAAATGAGTGTCATAGCCAAAGTGGATAAACCAACAGAATGGATAAGTTATAAGGTTGTTGGAAGCAAGATATCAGGTGATAGTAGAATTTATATTGATCCATAAGCACTGAATAGATATCTGAAAAGAAAAATGCATCTGCTACCAGTGATTGATGATGTATTACCTGTCCTTTCAAAGGCTATATTGTTCTCAAACTTTCATCTGAAGAATGGTAATTGTGTACTAAGTGATCAGTGAAGTTATGTTACTAGATTCAGACATCATGTTTAAGATTTAAACTTTGTTTAGCTGTGAATAGTGAACTATTCCAAATGAGGCTAAATGCAGCCATAGAAAGAAGTTGTATGTGTAGTTGATGATATATTGATATATGGTATTGGGGACAATGATAAATTAGCTAATGATAATCATGATGATAATGTGTATAAGCTGTTGGAGATGTAGGATGCAAGGGATCAAGCTCAACAGTTGTAAAACAGAATTGAAGTCTGAGGTTTTGAGGACATAAGATATACAGGTATGGTTTGAAATCTGATCGTGATAAGATAGCATCCATTGTAAAGATGAAAACTCTACAAAATGTGTCTTCGGTAAAGAGATTAGCAAGAACAGTGAGCTATTTAGCTAGATTGTTACCTAAATTGTCTGATGTAATAGTACCTATCTATCAACTAGCTAATAAAGTTGTTTAATGGCAGTGAGGAAGAATACAGGAGGAAGCTGTAGACAAGGTCAAGCAGTTAGTGACTACCTCTCCAGTGTTAGCTGTTTATGACCAAAAGAAACATGTTATTCAGTGTGACAGTAGTCAGACAGGCTTAGGTGTTACGATGATGCAAGATAGAAAAACAATATCTTATGCAAGCAGAGCACTGACCCCTACAGAGACTAGTTATGCACAGATAGAGAAAGAGGTGCTAGCAGTAGTATTTGCAATGACATTGTATCATCAGTATACATTAGGAGACTGACCAGAGTAATGAGTGACCATAAATCCATATAATCAATCATAAGAAAACCTCTACACCAATTGGCAAAAGCTGACCAATATGACATAGAGTTGGGATATCAATTAAGGAGGGATATGCACATTGCAGATATTCTGTCAAGAATGCGTTACCAGAGAATAGAGGAGGACATAAATATAAACATGGTATCTTTACCACCCATCAGACCAGAGCATTTGGAGAAGATAAAAAGAGTAACAGCAAATGATGAGACAATGAATTTGCTCTTGGAAACCATAATGTATGGGTAGCGTGAAATGAAAGATACTGTTCCCAACCAGCTACTGTCTTAATTTTGTTCAAGAGATACTCAAAGGAGATAGGATAGCCATATCTCATGCTTTGTATGCCCAGATCAAGAGCACAATACACAAAACTCCTACAGGTGTAGAGGGCTGTCTAAGTGGTGCAAGAGAATGTGTATATTGGCCAAGTATGAATGACGAGATCAAAGAGTTCATTGCCCAGTGTTAGATATGCAACTGATTCAACAGAGCCCAACGGAAGGAAACCCTAATGTCCTATGAGATAGCAGACTAACCATGGGAGAGAGTAGGTGTCAATTTCGTTGAACCGAGGAATCAAATTTTTTTACTGACTGTGGACTATTTTAGGAACTTTTGGGATTTTGATGTGTTAGAGTCAACAAGGGTCAGTGCAATCATCAGAAAACTGAAAGTTCGCTATGCAAGATATGGGATTCCATCATTGATTATCAGTGACAATACACTAAGATGTATCTGTGAGGAGTTCTGGGACTTTGCAGATAAGTTTATTTTTCAGTACAAGATAAGCAGCCCATGGTATGCTCAGTTGAGTGTAATGTCACAGCTGTTAAGAGTCTGATCAGGAAGACTGCATCTGGTGGAAACATTCCTTATTTGGCCATATTGGAGATATTTGGACCACAGAAACCCTTTTGCAGAGTGTGAATATTAATCTTACTCAACATTTAGAGTTGCCCTCTGCTAGTGGCCTGTTAAGGGTGAGGCACTAAAGGATAGAGGCTTTGAACTTGCTCACCTTGGAAGAGAGAAGAGCAAGGGATGATCTGATTACAACCTTTAAATTTTTGAAACAGGCATGATATGGATACTGAACAGTTTTTCGAGAGATTTAGAGATGGATCAGTCAGAGGACACAACATGAACTTGAACAAGAAATTTGTTAGAAATATATAAAGAAGTACTTTTATAATACAAGAGTAGTGGATGAGTGGTATAAAATGACTGAACACATGGTTAATGCAGACATCATTTGTATGTAAATTTAAAAAGTTGTATGACAGTGAAGAATGTTTAAGAGATGAATTTCCACAAGTGTAGAACTCGCTCCTTATATAGTACAAACAAATAGGTAATCACCAAGCTGGAATAAGGGGGAAACTTCTTCATCGGATAGAAGATCATCCCAGTGGGAGGGAACAAAGGATGCATATCAGAGGAGCCTTTTCCAAATGGTTTGAGGTAACCAACAGAGTGCCACAAGGCATGGTTCTGGGCCCATTACTCTTCTTGTTCTACACTTATGACTTGCTTGAAGGTACAGAATCCTTCCTAAATATATTTACAAATGATGCACGTCATGAGGGAAGAGGAGAGCACAGAGGATTGCATCAGCCTACAAGAGGATCTAAACAGACCCCAAAGTTAGTTTGAAACATGGTTAATTTAATTCAGTACTAGTAAATACAAAGTGATGAGGGTGGGACAAAAAAAATGGCCTCATTATGATTATTACCTAACAGGAAGTAAGTTTCAGGATTCTGTGTATGAGAGGAACTTGTGAGTAGACATCGTCCCTAACCTGTCATCAGAGTCCCATATTAAGAGAAAAGACAAACTGTCTGCTGGCAAATATCAGAATAACTTTTAAATATATGGATAAAGAAGTATTTAGCAAGCTATTCATATCCTATATAAGACCAAGACTATAATATGCCTCTAGTTCGGTCACCACACCTAAAGAAGCACAAAGAACTGAGAGAGAAGATCCAGAGGAGGGCAGCAGAGGTGGTACCAAAATTAAGAGAGCTAAGCTGTAAGAAAAGGTTGGAGGCTTTAAAGTTACACACTCCAGAAGAGAGATGAGTGATGGGTGGCCTGACCATAACCTTTTAAGCTTTGAAAAAAGATTGACAAAGTGGACAGTGCACAGTGCTTTGAGAGATAGAGGAACCAGAGGACATAACATGCAGTTATGTAAGAAACTTGTAAATAAGGATGTAAAGAAATACTTTTTATAGTATAAGGGTGGTGTATGACTAGAACAGATTGATTGTGAACATGGCTAATGCAGACAGTATACATAAATTCAAGAGGTTGTGTGATAGCTGAGAGCACTTGAAGTGGGTCCCACGAGTGTAAAACTCCTCCCCCCCCTCCATACAGTACAAATAGATAGTTACTCTCATACAGCTGACCAAAGAAGAGCTCCAGGTAATGCTCCTTATTTTTTAAGACTTTTGGGATGTCAACAGGTCATGAAGCATGTTACGTACAAGTAAGAGGGAGAGGGAATTAAATGTGAAGGGTCCCCAGAGTGATAATGCATTGGATAGTTAGTCTGAGTGGGCCAAAATCTGGGAGTTTAATGGGGCTTGGGAGTGGAAGTTTCCATGGTTTGCAGGAAACACATGGTTGTGTGTGTGTGTGTGTGTGTGTGTGTGTGTGTGTGTTCCTCCGGCGTCAGAAATCAAATGCCCCGGAGTGTTGCCAACTCTATAGAAAATGTTTCGTGTGATTTTTTGCTTTTTAAAGATGTAGTTATTAAGAGAAAGAATGGCTAATATGGGGGAAGCGAACAAGTGCAGCTGAGTTTTATTGTATAATAAGTGCAGCTCTGACTAAAGACTAAACAAAAGGGACTAAAATTTTGCCATTACTTTTTCAGGCAACATTGTCATTATTGGTTAAAGATTTTCACTCCTTTCTGAGGCTATTTGGTGTTAGTGAGCTTCATTTCTGTGACTTGTATTACTTTGGGGAGTTATTTAAGACCTTCAGCACTGCCAGGTGAGGAAGATAAGAGGATACATAACCAAAGGAAAGAAGTTAGAAAAATTAAAGAACAGGAAAGGTCTGAAAGTACTATTTTACATGTCAGAGAGAATGCAGAACATGAAGAAATGCCCAAAATACAGAAACTTTTGAAAAGAGTGGGCTAGGAAGAGGAGGAGTGGTTTCTGGGACTATTCATTGTACTCGTAAGTATGATGACTGATGTATTAGGACAGAAACCTGGAAATATTGAAACAGAGGAGCCTAGTAATTGAGCAAAGTTGCAGATAGAATAAATGCATTGTTAGGGACAGTTCAGTTAGGGAAATTTATGGTCTACCAGATGATAAGTTTAGAAAAGTGCAGAACAAACTGGATTGCTGGTTGTTAGCAAAAAACCAGAAATATAGAGGGTGATGAAACAAACTGTTGGAATTAGCTGAGTGATGATACAGACAGTGAGCAGCTCTTTGAAAGATGCAATGGTAGTACAACCAAAGGACATAGCATGAAATGAAGTAAGAAATTTGTTGAAAAAGATGTAAAGAAGTACTTCTGTGGCATAAGAGTGGCAGAGGAATGGAATGAAATGACTGAAGACATGGTTAATGCAGACATCATGCTTAAGTTCAAGAATTTGTATGATATTAGTAATGTTAAAGAGACAGGGCCCCATGAGCATGAGTGTAGAACATACAAAACAAATAGGTAGTTACACGCACTTTCATTCACACCCATAGCTGATAAACGACCTGTAACAGAGCAGAGCTGCCTGGAGAGCAAGATTATTTTCAAGATTTTAGAGGGTCTACAATTTCCCAGCCCTGTTACGTATAAGTTTGGGGTTATGAAAGGGACCCCTTAATAATAAATCCTCTGAGTGTAGTGTTTGATTGTGCAAAAGCTTAGGAATTTGATAGCAGTTGAAAGCAGATGATCTCAGGATTCAAATAAAATTCTCAGGAGTTTTACCAACTTCGTTAAACAAAAACATAAGATTATTGTTTAAGGGATTTCCAAACAATATAGAAATGAATGGTTGACAAGGGGAAATCAAACAGTTGTATCTAAGAATTACTCTGAAGAAGTGTAACTGTGAGTAACTAAAGGATAGGAAAGTTCTTATAACCAAAATTGATACTGCTAGCTGATGTGATTCAAAATCTCTTCTGGATATATGCTGTTTTTGTGCCAGTGAGCTATATTACTGTTATTCTTTTTAGTTGGTGGAAACAGTTCAGGTCTTTTAGCTTTACTTGAGCAAAGGAAAGATCATTAAAAGACATCAAGGAAAGTAGACCAGCTGGGCCAGTCTAAGGTAAGCCTCTTATGAAACACACACAAAGCCAAGTAGACTAATGTTTTCAATTTTCAATTTTATTTTGTATCAACTGCAGATTCAAGTAAGGGAAAATGTCAGTATAGATATTGATAGATTTATATTATCAAGACCAATTGGTTGAGGCT
>JAUUDW010546452.1:0-12079 GCA_032361385.1 Panulirus guttatus | reverse complement strand
TTCTTCTCTCGCCTCTGCGTAGTCCTAACACAGTCCTTGTACGATGTCACAGCCGTGAGGTGACGCTGACCTCAGTCGTGATGCACAGAACGCGCGAGGGCGAAGGGAAGCGGAGTGGCACAGCAAGGACGGCAACACTCAAGGTCTGGTTCTGTGTCCGGAAGCGTCCGTCTGTGCCATAAAGTGACTGTTTCCCTGATGGCGATGGACAGGGGACTCGTTAGCTGTCCGTGTGCAACCCTGTATGTCCGCCAGACTCCGTACGTGTCCGTGAGGTGTTCCCGCACAACGTGCGTGTCTGCCGTAAAGCACATGTGATGTGTACACTTGGGCCGGCGGTGACCACGTCAGCCTCCCACGGACAGATCTCTCCCATGGACCACAGTAACCTCCCACGGACGCTACACAACCAAGGACCACAGTAAATTCCCACGGACGCTCAGGACATATGTCGCTACTTTCTTGGGTTAGGTTAGTAAGGTCAGTCGACGCATCACGTTAGGGACTTGTTTCTCTGTTGTTCAGATTCTGAGTTCAAGCCTTTTTAAAAACTTTGGACGTGTGTGAGAGCAGAGAGAGGGGTTTGTGAGGGGGCTAAGGAGAGGAGAGAGTATTGCCAAGGGAAGGGGAGAGTGGTGAGAGGTGTTGGGGGAAGGCAGTGAGAGTGACCTTGGGAGGGGATGGACAAAGTTAACACCCATAAGATTAAAAATTTTTCGAAGAGTGTTTAGGGCACCTCGTGACGTCACCAGAGCTGCGCATGCGCGCCCCCCTGGTGACGTCATTCATCCCTTGACGAGACCCAACGTTTTTCAGACAGTCACGTAGACAGAGCCTTGAGGGTCAGGGCTTGGCTCTGTGACTGACAGCAAAAGCTGGAGTTCTACTCAAGTGGGGAGCACACGCAAGCCTCTCTCGCACACACACACACACACACACACACACACACACAGGTAACTTACACTCCCTAAGTACCAGGCAACTTGTACTGGATGTTGTTATTTTCTTCAGATCCAAACAAAGAAAGGAAAGTCTTACGCTGACTGGATGAGGATCACAACAAAGCCAGTCCCACAGTGAGCCACGGACAACCAGTTAAAAACAAATCCCTGAAAAGGAAGTCAAGTTAACAAAAAGAAAATTAAGACACGACCACATAAAGGCCACTAGCAATACCGTGTCAGTATATATACACAGCAAAGCTGAACACACGATGCTTTCCCCAGAGACAGTCAAGGATATCCACCTGCATAGCGATGGTATCAGAACACGGAATTCCAGATACCGACCCAAAGAACTACCGACCTGTTTCTCATTCCTACAACTGCCACAGAGAATACTCAGAATGATAATCATTCCTCATATTTAGGGGATCCCCAGAGGACGACAGTCTTTACATCCTTAATCACTATGGCTTCCGAAAGGTGAGAACCATGACCTCTGGAACCTAGGTCACTGCAGAGGAAATAGGAATCACCGGAAGCATGGAATGAACTGGCCAGTTATAGGAAGAGACGTAAATAAACCTTTCACAGGATGGGGAAGAGCGGCCAGCTGTGTTAGATTGCCACAGCTGATCACTCCAGACAACACAGACGGGTCGCTTCACCAGCATACCTCACCAATAGCTATAAACACGGAAACATCACCAGAGTATCCATTATCAAGCGGGGTCCCACAAGGTACTTAGCTTCCTGGGACCATCGCTGTTCCGACCCTACACAGGGACAACCCCCCTCCCTCTCCTCACAACTCCCCCTTCCACTGGAGAACATGAGTGTTGTTGACATGTTTTCCGGAGACGACGCGACATAGAATATTTGTCTCCAGCCGGACGGATACAACACCAGTCCGGATACAACACCAGTGAACGAGACTACTGAAGCACAACATACGTTTAGCAGCTTTGTAGCAGTGTCGCTGGGAGAGCGGAAGTTAGCGACGTATTCATAGAAGGTAAACAGTATACGGCACCAGAAGGGGTGTGTAATAATGCTACACCGCACACTGACAATCAGCAAGGTTTAATTGCAGGTCATATTAACGGGACGGTTGTTACAAGGCAAAAAGCAGCCCTGACAAAGCGCTAAGTTTATGGCACCTTCAGGGGGAGCAAAAACTGCATATGGTAGAGGCTGCCAGGCTTCCTGTGTTGATGCTACTTCCCACTTCCCTCTCAGCTGGTCAGCAAATCACGTATTGTTGTGCTGTCGAGCGAATAAAATAAGGCACCGTGTGATGCCTGGATGTCCCATATACCGAAGACCATCTACGACTTGACACAGATCCTATTGATACATAGTTAAGGGAAGCGGCACAGAAAACTTGACATACCAGAAGTTACAATTTAAGACACAGACTGGAGGAAACAGTGAACACCTGGAGTACAACACAGAGGTAGAACATTTGGTTCCCACGGAGTCCCTGTGCCCTGAGGGGAAGACCAAGTCATTCCTGGGTATACACAGTGGGGCAGCTCTTAGCCTCACCTTACCTCCTCTCCTTCCTGATCCAACACACGGCATCGCTCCACACACACACACACACACACACACACACACACGTTCAGTCTCTGCCGGGGGTGGTAAACAGACGCGGCATCCATGATATGCACACTCATCGCCCCAGCCACACACTGCAGTAAAACGCATGTTCCACTCCACGAGACTATACCATCTGTGGCTCTGTTCTGCCACCCGTGACCGACCCATTCTCCACCCCCCTTCCCCCTCCTTACCACCCACTTAAGAAGAATGACATACGAGTTGAAGGGGGTCGTCTCAGAGGCGGTGGGGGTAGGAACTGTACTGAGGGGCGCCCGACCCCACCACCTACGGCGAGGGGCAAACACATCTCGCGGTACACGCCGACTTGCGAGCAGCCGCAGATGCCGAAGGGTTGCCGCCCTCCCGCGCGGGGAAACTGACACCACCGCCGCGTGAACCTGGCGGCCTGTGTGCCACCGAGGCTGTGGCCGGGGTCGTGAAGAGACAGCGTGTGTTTGACATAGGTATGAACGTTTGGCAGGTGGATGTGTTCAGTGCATAGGAGCCTTATGACCCACGAGTCGGTAGGAACTCATTCCTCTGTCTTCAAAGGGGAAGGATGAACGTTTAGGTTGACTGTGGGGACTCGAACCCGGGCTGGTGAGATTGGTGGTGGGCAAGACAATACAGGCGGCACTCGAGGCTCGGAGCTGTATAGAGTTACACAGGTACACGTGAATAAGGGACAAGCCACAGTGACTCGCTAGTTAGCTAACCACTCCACAAAGGAGGTTTGTGTGTGTCTGTCTGTGTGTGTCTGTGTCTGTGTGATATAAGCAAGCTAATAATGAAGTTGAGAGAGACGAATTGAGTCAGATAAGTCGGGATCTATATAATATATGCTGAGCGACGAAGGGCGAAACATGAGACGACATAGAAAGAGTGCAGTTCGTGACTAGCGGTGTGGACTGAGGGTCGTGGAGGGCCAGAGTCGTCCGGGTGGCAGCGAGAACAGGCCAGGAGGAGAAGGAAGAAGAGAGCGTGTGTGTCTGTGTGACCACAGGGGAAAGCCAGGAGGTGGAGGAACCTGAGCCATGTGGTGGTGCGACGGCGGGGGGTGGCGCCCTGAGCGGGGTATGTGGCGGGTGGCCAGCGCCGCCGGAGGGGAGGCGGCACACACACACACACACACACCAGGTGGGATTACGTCTGTATAAGGATGACTCGTGTGAACAGGGGTACCTAGTGACATCACTAGGATCCCGATCCTCTATCAAGGAATAAAGTATTGAAACTGAAACTGACTCGTGTGACGAGGGATTGTTGTTTCCCTAGGGACGGGAGCGACACGCCGTTGTTGGCTGATTAGCCAGGCTGTTCGGAGTGTGTATGACCCAAGGTGGGGTGCCTGAGGACTGGCAAAATGCCTATACAGTGCCCATTTATTAAGGCAAAGGGGTACAGTATGGAACGACGGAAGTGTAGGTGGCCCCAAGAGTAGTAGAGGATGTGTGGGTCGGGTGTTTGTTGTTCACTCTCAAATAATCTGTTGAGAAAGACCTGGAGAAAAGAGAGTGATTTGTAAGCGTTATCTATGGGTTTTGGGAAGAGGATGAAAGGATTGGCAAGAGAGCCATTGTAGAAGATGCTGCAGATAGATAGGGAAGGAGGAAAGCTACTAAATGCAGCGAGTTATTAACCGGGAGAGTGCCATTAGGAAAGGGAGGAGGGTGAGTGGCTCCAGGTGAAGGTGGGTTTGCTCTGAGGATGTGTGATGTCACAGCGGTTATTCAATGTGTTCCTGAACGGGGCACACTGAGGAAGGTGAGAGCGAGGCTATAAAAGTGAGGGGCGGGCGTGTCTGTGGGTGGGGAAGCGAATCATTCGTGGTTTGCAGATACCACGGCTGTGGTGCTAGACTCCTGGGAAGTTGCAGAAGCTGGTCACAGAGGTCAGGGGAGTATGTGAAAGGAGAAAGCTAAGAGTAAGTGTGAAGAAAATCAAGGTAATGAGTTGTCGCAGGGGCGTTGGACAGGATGGTGTGGGTGTACATTTTGATGTGAAGGACCTGGAGACACTAGTGTGCTTTATGATGGCAGAGGACGGAACCACAGGGACTGAAGTGAGCCAGAGGGAGGGAGTGGAGGCAAGATCTGTGGGACAACAGGTGTTGATGGCAAAGATGTTTGAAAGTATAGTAGTCCCAGATGATTATAATATAAATTACTTGACAATGAAGGTGAAAGTAAAGAGGAATCGGCATCCGTAACTGCAAAAAGACAAGTGTTGGTGTGTGGGTGGTGACATTATGAAGAGAGTGTTAGTCTCACCGTGAGAATATTGGCTCAGGAAAGTACCGGTCCAACAGGCTGTGTGTGTCTCTGGCTGTTGCTGATAAGGAAACTGTTGTGGCCGGGTTGGTAAGGGCCAGTAGAGCCCCAGTGGGGTGGGTGTCTGTCTCTGGCGTGTTAATACGGTTACATCAGGTGAGCTGGGTGTGAGGAGGGGTCAAAAAGCGCTTGTTTCATTCTGTTAGTGTAACCGAGGCTGCCTGGCTTGCTGCTGCGGACCAGGCAGGCAGGGCGTTACATGATGGGAACAGACGTTGCGACGGCGGACGGGATACAGACGAAAATATGTTTCGTTTATAAAACATTTAATGAAATGAAAGACACAAGCCTGAGGCGGTGTGACGCGCGGCAGGGGAAGAATGGAAACGCGTTATCACTTGCTAATCTGAAGAGGTCCGCGTGCGAGATCTCGTCCAAATCTGTTGGTGTCGCATCCCTCATGAATGATCATCCAGCGCCACTGCCAGGGACGTGCCCATGAGAGACGTACACCTTGACCATGAAGTCGTCAGGACTCTGCTTATTGCTGGCCTCGGGAACGCGTGTCATGCCCGAGGACACAGTGGAGAGCAGCTACGAGGAGGTTCCAAACAAGGCAGGGGTGTTGCTACCCGGCTCTGGGGTGTGCTCGCTACCACTCCACCCACTTTGACAAAAAAACTAAACAGTGGATTCATTTAAGGCTGCACTGAGATAGAGAGTATGTTTTCTGGCGTATGTGGTGTGCTGGGAGGATAAATCCTTCGCTTCAGATCCACGACTGACATCATTTGCGCCTCTTTAGTTACGAACAAAGTTTACAGGTATTTCTCTCTCGAATCACTTGTGAACTTTCCTCCTCCTCTTACCACACTAATCTCTGAGTTTCTGATCTCTTCCATTGTCACAAACAACCTCGAAAGGTCAGTGATCTGTTGCTGTTTGAATTCCCTCGTATATCTTTTGTACTGAAGGAGTTGGGTGTGCAGAGCAACCTGACCTTTGGAACACGACAGTACAATCCTTGTTCACGACGGTACGATGCTTGAGTATGATGACTTGGCGTCGTGCTCAGTGGTAGAGCAGAGCCGCCGTGCTCAAAGGTCGTACAGATGTCCCCGAAGATCGTAACGTGTTGTTAAAGGAGAATGGGAAAGTCTCTTAAAAGGACATATAAAGCTAAGGGGTTGAACCTCACGAATATAAGGTCCTCTTCCCACATCACTGAATAAGTACTAACACACAGACTCAGGCTAGTCTCTCGTGATAGACTGATCTGAGATTCTACTAAAATGCCTGACTGCGTCTGAACGCCTCACAGACGTCATAGGTGATATTCTGCTTGCTTATCCCCTCATACCTCTGTGTGTGTTTCTTTTTTCTACGGAAATACCACCAAGGGCCCGTGTCTTGAAAGCAAAAGAAAAGAAAAAGGTCATTTATGGTTTTCCGATCTGTGTATTATTAATTTCATCGTAAGATTCTTGTTGGTTTTGTCGGTTGCTTCAGTTTATGAAAAAGAAAGTCGTTTTCTGTGATGGGAAGTTTTACAGTAGAAAATACGTCTCCTTCATCCTCTTTGGTAAATGATATTGCAAGATTTGAGGAGGGCATTTCATGTGTCCTGTTTTCATATCGCAGTCCCCAGGCAGCAGCGAGTAATCCAAGTTTTCCGTAACGACGAAAGTAACACTACACCTGAGCCCCAGCCCTTCCCAGATGACTGACCCCCACCTCGCGCCCTTTGAACTTTTCATTACGGAATAAAAAAGGGAACGAACAGCAAGGTTGACTCAGGCCGACCCATATGTTTAGCGTAAGTCCGGATGATATAACACAGATGGCAAGGCAAATCCGGTGTTTTTACAGCGTATTGTAGCGCAGCCGTGATTGAGGAAGGAAGGAAGGAAAGCGTCCAGCCGTGAAGGCCAGCGGGTACTGCTCCAGAAGACGAATTCCAGAACCCGTTCCAGGGCCGGAGACACCAGGAGCTCGATGTGGCAGACCCAGCCAAACGCAGGACTATGAGAAAGTTACGTAACCTGGTCAAGCTTAGCCTGATCCAGCCTTAGTTGGTCACACGCTCTCTCATGAACAGAGCCAGGTCGTCATGCAACCGTGTGGAGGAGCCCTTCGCTCATCTGCAGGAGCCCTGTGGAATAGTTGCTGCAGACGAACGTATTTATGTCGTAGTTCAAGGTAAGACCATAGTGAGACAGAGTGTACAATTATTTTCTTTTTCTCATTGCTTAATATTAAAAAGAAGTTAAAAATAATCTGATTAGTTGGGTTCCCTAGAGTGTGAAAACATTAGTAATCTATGTCCCTTTGCCTTGTTCTAAATCTGCCCCAGCAAATAATCTTTGAATGTAATAATTACAAGGTAAACTTGCCTCACCCACCAACACATTTACTGTAGCGACCTTCCACGACCCCGTGTTGATTAATCGTACGTGACGAGGCTGACAACCCAGATGCAACCGGGTTGAACCCTGACATTATACCAGGAGCGATTAAACCTGACGATCAGAATTAATCAAACAAAGTCGGCAGCTCTTGTGCACATGTGTAGTTTAACCTTTTGACACGTTCCAATGCGACAGTAGACCCCAGCCATATTTGCAGGTTCTTACCACTCTGAATAGTTGTTGCTTTGAGATGATGGTTGGTCTCCATGGCAATCCTTGTTAGCTGTTTGGATTCCAGGTTTCACGACATTTAGATTCAGGTGTGCCCGACTTGATCACATTCTTGCTCTTTGCATATCTTTCCTCGTCGGTGACGAGCCATCACGAATCTCCAGTTTCTCTCTCACTGTAGAGGCCAAAAACACAGAAACTACTTTGCTTTTTTTTTTTTTTTTTTTGTCGGCGTTACTTCATATCGAGTAGCCAACTAGAGCTGAATGGAACTCACAGTGAGGCAAAGAGGTTCTCACCCAGCGGCCAAGTACGAAGCTTCTACTTGCTGATTTTCGGCTGAGATTTTTCGCTCTGATATATAAGTACTTCAGAATGTGATCAAGATTTCTGTTCTATTCTTTTGGATGTCAGAAAAGATTGGGGGAGATTTAGCTCTGTGTAGGATTCTTATAAGATTCCTGATGGAACGTTTGGCATTTGGCTCTGTCTGGGGCCCAACCCGGCCTAAGGATTTTCAACATCCTCTGGAAACCGATCAGTTGGTGATGGAATGATAAGGTGACCCGACCATCTTTCTTACGACATCAGGAACCGAGATTTTTGAAGTGGAGTAAATTAAAAGACAGGTGATTCTTTCTAAGTGGCAACGAGACTGGCGTTTTGAGAGGCTAATTTGACCGACCACTACCGATTTCAAAGGCTCTCGAGAGGCAGGTGTTATGTGGAAATGTAGCTGTCTGTACCTGTTACCCCCACAGCTTAACCTATCATTTTCTAAGGTGACAGCTTTCGTCTTTGGAAGGTGGAAATCGTTACTGATTGAGGCACTATGGCAATATATATATGTATATATGGATGTTACCTTGATCTGTATGGCTAAGATGGAGCGCTGGGATAGGCACCTGCAAAAACTAGTCAAGGTAACTGACAAGCTTGGTCTGGGTATTTAGTTTAGGCCATCTTAAGCTTAGAGCCTGACCTGGACTTGGGCGGTTACCAAGTTGATTAAGCTAGAGTGACTTCAGCAGCAAACACGTATGTTGGCGAGGTACAACATAAACAGTGGACAGTGATCATCCCTGACTGGACAAAAACCAAGATTAGCTAGACTGGGAAATATTTGCCAGGGACCAGAGTAGGCTCCTAGCAGCATGCATTTGGTACTTTGTTCTGGTACCCTCATATCTGGCCCGGCCTGCCATCCATAGTGACCTTATCACGGGGTCGTGTCCATCTGCACTCACACTAGCTTGTAAACATGTTGTATACACCTACACACCCACGGGAGGCGAAACACTAATTTATAACGACCAGGGGTCGTTCGTCTTGTGGTGACACCTGCCTATGGACAGGTAATATACGTTGGGTTGCCCACCGGTACCACCTGACTGTGGATAGTTCACCAACACCACCTGTCCATAGGTAGCCCACCGGTACCACCTGACCACTGGTAGTCCACCAACATCACCTGACCTTGGGTAGCCCACCTGTTCCATGGGTAGCGCAGCAGCACCACCAGACCATGGGTAGCGCACCAGCACAACCAGACCATGGGTAGCCAACCAACACCACCTGACCATGGACAGCCCACCAACACCACCTTACCAGGAGTGGACCACCAGCACCACCTGACCATGGATAGTCCACCAGCACCACCTGACCATGGATAGTCAACCAGCACCATCTGACCATGGGTAGCCCAGTAGGACCACCTGACCATGGGTAGACCAACGGCACAACCTGACCATGTGTATCCCACTAATACCTCCTGACCATGGATAGCCCACCAGCACCACCTGACCATGGGTAGCCTTCTAGCACTACCTGACCATGGGTAGTCTGCTAGCACCACCTGACTATGTGTAGCCTGCTAACACCCCCTGACCATAGGTAGTCCACCAGCGCAACCTGACCATGGGTAGCCCACCAGCACAAAGTGACCATGGGAAGCCCACCAGCACCACCTGACCATGGGAAGCCCACTGGCACCACTTGACCGTGGGTAGCCCACAAGCACCACCTGACCATGGTAGTCCACCTACACTGCCTGACAATGGATGGCTCACCAACACCACCTGACCATGGGTAGCAAATCAGCAACACCTTTCCATGGGTAGCCCAGCAGGATCATCAGACCATAAGTAGACCACCAGCACCACTTGACAGTGGGTAGCCCATCAGTACCATCTGTCCATGGATAGCCCACTAGCACCACCATGGACTAGCCCACCAACCTAACCTTACCATGGATAGCTCACAAACATCATTTGAGCATGGGTGGCCTATAAGCACCACCTGACCATGGGTATCCCACTAGCACCGTCTGACCATGAGTAGCCCACCAGTACCACCTAACCATGTACGAGCCCACCAGCACAACCGTACTATGGGTAGCCCACAAGCACCTCTTGACCATGGGTAGCCCACCAGCACCACCTGACCATGGGTAGTCCACCAGCACCACCTGACCATGGGTAGCCCACCATCACCACCTGACCATGGGAGGTCCACTAGGATCACCTGACCGTATGTAGCCCACCAGCACCAACTGAACATGAATAGCCGACCAGCACCACCTGACCATGGTTAGCCCACCATCGTCAGCACCACCTAACCATTGGTAGCCTAACAGCACCCCCGGACTATGGGTAGTTCACCAGCACCACCTGACCACGGGTAGCCCAGTACCACCACCTGACCATGGATAGCCCTCGAACACCATCTGACATTGGGTAATCCACAAGTACCACCTAATCATGGGTCATCCAACAGCACCACCTTCCTATGGGTAGCCCACCAACACCAGCTGACCATAGGTAGGGTCACCAACACTACCTGACCATGGGAAGCCCACCCCATACTACCTTACCATGGGTAGCCTACCAGCATCACCTGACCATGGATAGCCCATCAACAGCTCCTGGCAATGCATAGCCCACCAACACCTGACCATGGATAGTCCACCAGCACCACCTGACCATGAGTATCCAACAGCACCACCTGACCTAGGTAGCTCAATAGCACCATCTGACCCTAGGTACCCCACCAACACCACCGAACCATGGGTAGCCCACCAACACCACCTGACCATGGGTAACCCACCAGCACCATCGGACCATGGGTAGTCCAGTAGCACCACCTAACCATAGGTAGCCCACCAGCAACACGTGACAGTGGGTAGTCCAGCAGCACCACCACCTTAACGTGGGTAGCGAACCAACACCTCCTGATTGTGGGCAGCCGATTAGCACCACCTGACCATGGACAGCCCAAAACACCACAGGACCATGGGACGTCCACCAGCACCACCTGGACCATGGGTCGCCTACTAGCGCCACCTGAACATGGCTAGCCAGTTAGCAACACTTGACCTTGGATAGCCCACCACCACCACCTGACCATTGGTAGCCTAACAACACCCTGGACCATGGGTAGTCCACCAGACCACCTGACTATGGGTAGCCCAGTAGGACCACCTGACCATGGGTAGATCAACGGTACAACTTGACCATGGATAGGCTACCATTACCCCCAGACCATGGATAGGCCACCAGGATCACCTGACAATGGGTAGCACACCAGCTCTACCTGATTATCGGTAACCCATAAACACAACGTGACCATGGGTAGCCGACCAACCTCACCTGACCATGAGTAGCCCACCAACACCACCTGACCATAGGTAGTCCAAGAGCATCTCCTAACCGTGGATAGCCCACCATCACCAACTGACCATGAGTAGCCCACCAGCACCACCTGAGAATGGATAGCTCACAAGCATCCTCTGACCAGGTACTCCACCAGCATCACCTAACCATGCGTGATCCATCATCACCACCTGACCATGGGTAGTCCAAGAGCAATTCCTGACCATGGATAGCCCACCATCACCACCCAACCTTGGTTAGTTCACAAGCATCACCTGATCATAGGTAGCCCCCAAGCACCGCCTGACCATGGGTAGCCCACTAGCACCACCTGACCATGGGTAACCCACCAGCATCACCTGAACATGGGTAGTCCATCAACACCACCTGACCATGGGTAGCTGACCAGCACCACCTGACCATAGGTAGCTCACCAGCACCGCCTGACCATGGGTAGCTCACCAGCACCACCTGACCATGAGTAGCTCACCACCACCACCTGACTATGGGTAGCCCACCAGCATCACCTGACCATGGGTAGCTCACCAGCACCACCTAACCGCGGGTAGTCCACCAGAACCACCTGACCATGAGTAGCCCACAACACCACAGGACCATGGGAAGTCCACCAGCACCACCTGGACCATGGATCGCCCACTAGCGCCACCTGAACATGGGTAGCCCACCAGCACCACCTGACCATAGGTAGTCCAGCACCACCTGACCATGGGTAGCCCACCATCACCATCAGACCATGGGTAGTCCACTAGGATCACCTGACTGTATGTAGCCCACCAGCACCACCTGATCATGGGTAGCCCACCAGCACCACCTGACCATGGGTAGCCTACTCTCAGCACCTGACCATGGGTAGCTCACCAACACTACCTGAACATGGGTAGTCCACCAGCACCACCTGACCATGGGTAGTCCAGCACCACCTTACCATGGGTAGTCCAGCACCACCTGACCAT
>JAUUDW010546341.1:0-12079 GCA_032361385.1 Panulirus guttatus | reverse complement strand
TCTCTTATACATCTCCTAGTCATTTGCACTCCCTCCTTTTAAGTATCATCCAAATGCCTCTCATTTCTCTATCATTAACAATTTTACTTCTTCATCCCACCAGTCACTACCCTTTCTAATCTGCCCACCTCCCACCTTTTTCATGCCACATACATCTCTTGCACATGCCATCACTGCTTCCCCAAGTATATCCCATTCCTCACCCAATCCCCGCAATTCATTTGCTCTCACTTTCTGCTATTCTGCACTCAATCTCTCCTGGTATTTCTTCACACAAGTTTCCTTTTGAAGCTCACTTACTCTCACAACTCTCTTCTCCCAACATTCTCTCTTCTTTTTTGAAAACTTCTGCAAATCTTCACCTTCGTCTCCACAAGATAGTGATCAGATATCGCACCAGCTGCCCCGCAGAGCACATTTACATCCAAAAGTCTCTCTCTTTTACATGCCTATCAATTAATATGTAATCTAATAATGCCCATTGACCATCTCTCCTACTCACATACATATACTTGTGTATATCTTTCTTTTTAAATCAGGTATTCCCAGTCACCAGGCCTTTTTCAGCACACAAATCCACGAGCTCTTCACCATTTCATTTCACAACACTGAATATGCCATGTTCACCAATTATACCCTCAACTGCCACATTACTCACCTTCGCATTCAAATCCCCCATCACTAATAGCTGGTCTCGTGCACCAAAACTGCTGACACACTCACTTAGCTGCTACCAAAACACTTGCCTCTCAGGGTCTTTCTTCTCATGACCAGGAGCATAAGTACATATGATCACCCATCTCTCACCGTTCACTTTCGGTTTTGCCCACATTAATCTGGAATTTACTTCCTTACACTTAGTCACACACTCCCACAACTCGTGCTTCAGGAGTAGTGGAACTCCTTCCTTAGCTTTTGTCCTCTCACCAACCCCTGACTTTACTCCCAAGATGTTTCCAAACCATTCTTCCCCTTTACCCTTGAGCTTTGTTTTGCTAAGAGCCAGAACATCTAGGTTTCTTTCCTCATACATACTACTATCTCTCCTTTCTTTTCATCTTGGTTACACCCACACACATTAAGACACCTCAATCTGAGCCTTCGAGGAGGATGAAGACTCCCCACCAGACTCCATCTGTTTTCCTCTTTTCAGAAATGTATGTATTTAGTGATTTTTTTAAAGAGCAAATAGACAAGTTCCAGAGGAGAGCAACAAAGACAGTACTAGAAGTAAGAGAGCTGAGCTACAGGAAAAGACTAAAGGCTTTAGATTAGCGCACCTTGGAAGAGAGAAGATTGAGGGGAACATGTTAATAATCTTCATGTTTTTGAAAGAAACTGATGATGTAGACAGTTAACAGTTCTCTGGGAGATGCAGAGATGGAGAACCCTGAGGCCACAGCATGAAATTATGCAAGAAATTCCTAAGAAAAGTTGTGAAGATGTGCTACAATATAAGAATGGTGAACGAATGGAAGAAGATGGCTGAGGACTTGGTTAATGCGGAAAACATACATAAATTTAAGAATATATATGACAATAGAGAATGTTTAAGAGAAAAGGCCCTGTCAGTGTAAAACCCTCCCAATACACTCTAGTGCAAATAGGTGACTGCAAGTAGATGATTATAGAATGTGAATACTCTATCCCTTGCCACACACCGCACTCTATTGTTTTCTGTCTCAACATGCACTTGTGGTATCCTTTTATGTTGCATTCACTTATGTTCATAATTGTAAGTATACTTTACTCAAAAATCTTCAATGATTTTCTCAGTATACAGAGTGTTAATGCAATATATTTTCTATATATGTATTTTGATGAGTTGGGATGATTTTGATTGTCATTCAGCGGATACTTGGCTCATAAAATTGATATTGAGTACCTCTAAACTGTCCCTTCATAGAGATTTCAAGGTTGAATATTCAACTTGATAAAACAGTGAAATGTTGAATTATTTTAAAGTGATAAAAAATGAAATGTTGAATTATGTAAATGCCTATGAAGCAGAATGAGAGCCTTGTCAAGAAACTCAATAATACTTTCCTGCTTTGAAGCAGTAGGCCAAGTCATGCAATATTCAGGTGAGAAATGTTTTGGTGTCTATTGACCAAAGAGTTTAAATAAAGCAACAAGATATAAGATAGCAACAGCTGCAACCCCTTTAAAATGTACTGGATAGTAGTTTAGTGAGTGTTGTTCGTACATCTAATAAGCTTTGCTTAGATGTCTTATGCATGCTGGTGTTGCTATTTGTGTTTGCAGCTTAGCACTGCATATGATCTGCAGACACAGACAGGTTGATTTATGGTGAGTAACTGTTGTTATTCCTTTTAATGACAGAATTTGGGTCCAGTGCCACTGGTAGTGAAAATATCCATTTATGCTCCAAGGGTAGGCTCTTAACTAACAAGGAGCACTTAAATTCATACTATGACATACATTGGATGGTATAATTTAATGCCCAATCACTCAGCTGGATCAGTACTTGAATATGATTGTGAGGTCATAAGAGCTGTTGAGAATGATGAGGAATACATCAGTTTACCTAAACCTAGAAAAGCTCCAAGTTTGATCTGACGTATAATTGATGAAATTTGTCCCAAGTAAGAGTAATGTAATGATAGGAAAAAGTGAGAGAAGACATTAATACAAATATAACCTGGAAGGAAATAAGCTATAGGAATCTCAGTGGGAGGGACTGAGGGGTTAATATTGCATCTACCATGACACCAGAACTCTACCTCAGGAGAATTGTCAAAGAGACAAACTATTTGAAACTATTTGCTGTCTGTATTAGAAATACAATCAAGTTCATGGATAAAGAATTCTTCAGCAGACTATTTGTGATATGTATTAGACATTAAGTAGAGTGTTCCTCTCAATTTTGGTCACTGTGCTTAAAGAAGCATAAGTTTAAAGTTTCAAAACCAGTTTGATAATGTCGACAGTGAAGGTCCATCATGAGATATGAAGACAGAGTAACCAAAGACCGTAACTAGAAGCTAAGCAAGAAGATTGCTAGAAAAAATGTGAAGAAGTATTTTTCTAGTGTTAGAGTAATGGATGAATGGAATAACTTAGGAATGAAATTGTAAATGCTGACAGTATACAAAAGCTTAAAACGTTGCAAGATGGAAGAGAAAGTTTAAGAGATAAGTGTACATCATCATTGTTGTACTATACAAATAGGAGATGAAAAAGATGATTACAGGTAAAGTTAAGGAATGAAGAAATTCGTTCTCTGGTGATTCCTTTACAGAATAATGCTTTCTCACAGAGGAGCTTTATTGTAGGAAATTAGGGATGTAAGCCATATGCCTTTGGATGAAACCAGTCCTAATTGGATAGAGGGCTAACAGGCAGATATAATTGAGCTTCTTACCGATTGTTCTTTACTTTAGAGTGTAATCAGTCCCTTCAGAATCATTAGACAATCAAATGCTTCACCTTGCAGTGTCTGGTTAATCTTGTATGTACATTGGTTTTTGAAGTCTTTAAACAATCTTGGAAATGAATAGAGAATCTTATTGTTGTTATATGAGTTAAAAGTATTAAACATTCTGAAGCATACCTTCTGGCAACAGAGTTGGTCATAACTTTTCCAGTAGTCTCTTTACAAGAAGAGAGGTAGCAAAGCTAGAGATGGATAGAATGACCTGGTTAATGGTGACATGCATGAAGGTAAGTTCTGGTGACATTGATATAAGGGTTTTTGAAAGGAGTTCTTGACTACTTACCCAAAAGGACCTACATTGAGCTTTTTCCATGATTCAGGAGTAGCACTTTGTGCTTGCTCCCTATGCTGTTTGTTTCACAGTGCTGTAAATCTCAGCAGCTATGTTCATTGCACAGTTTTCACTTGTAGCTTCATACATCACTGTTTGTAGCAATTTGACCAGTCTCCTGTTTGTGGTTTCAGTACTTACTCCTTGCAGATTCATTATGTAGGTCAAAACATTGAGTCACCCCGTCTTTCTTGCCAGAGTCTAGAATATTTTTGTTTGGTGTCTTTCTTTTTATACATTCTATGGAAATCCTGAAGCTTTGATTATTCCTTGGCTTCCATATTGTAGCTTTTATTCCTACTGGAGGTCTCCAACTTTGGTCATCTGATTTACAAACACCTGTACTTATGACTGACCTCCAAAAAATATTTCTCTAACTCCAACTTCAATTTTCAAATGATTCCTCATATTTACAAACTGGAACTTCTTTTTCTGCATTTTTTCTTTAAATGTTGCTTAATGTGATATTTTCTTAACTATCTTTGTTTCAGAATGTAATATTTGTCACATTATGTCAAGCAAGTATAATTATGTACTCTAACTATATGCAGATTATCAAGTTTCATTGTTCTCCAACCTATGAACAAGTGAACTTTCAAAAAGGATCCAAGAATGTAACCAGTTCTTAAGTTGGGGACTCATAGTAATAGAATTTACATTTTGCAGTTGATGGTGAACTGTTGGAAGAGGTCAGAGATTTAGAGCATTTGGGTTCATTTGTACATTAGTAGCTCAATGTAAGTTGAAATTAAAAGGAGGTAGCTTTCCAAAGAAGCAAGGTTATTGAATCCTTAGGAGAATTTAAAGGGTACAACAGTATGGTTTTACAAACCCAAGTCCCAGGACCCTTATTATGGAACATCTTCTATTTCAAGGCTGCATTATAATCAGTAGCAGGGAAAGGGTGGGCTCTTTTGGAGTAAGAAGTTTGCTGATGAGACTGTACTCACTTTGAACAGCTAACAGTTATGCACAAGTGGATGGGGTCTGGTAACATAACCCCTGGGAGTGAAACAGATGCAGACTGAAGCAAACAGAATGCTGAAATGATTTGTGTAGGGATTGCTTGTTGTGTTAGCCAATGGGATGTATTAAGTGAAGAAGTGGCTGGGAGAAGTTGAACGATGGTGAGAGGAAAAAGTATGGATTGTGGTGGCACAGAGTAGATCAAGAGAAATTTCCTTGAAGTGTTTTGGTCACATGGGGGAGTTACATGATGATTCATTGGTAGAATATTTTTATATAAAAGTAAGGTTGAAGGAAATAGAGGGCATTAGAGACAGCTGGCACCATAGAATGAGAATATCAGGGAATATATTAGAAATATCACCCAGAAAGGTGTGAGGGGAAAAAGCATATTAGTGAGGTGTCTTTGAATAGGGCAGCCTCAAGACTTTTCCCTTCCCACTCCTGAAGAGGGAGTTCCCAGGAGGAACAAGGCATTAGAGAAATATGTAGTTAGATAATAACCTGTAAGTTATATCTCCCCATAGCCTGTATAGATTACTCCGAGACATGGTTGTTAGAAATGCTTTGGTTATTTTGATTGGTGAGCTATGTTGTACGTGTCGTAGAAGGCTCTACCTGATGCATTTGTGGGATAGCAAAACGTCAGTCCTCTTATGGAAGATGAAGAAGCTATTCCTCCATGGAAACCAGTTGTGTCATAAGAGACTCTTGGAATGTTAGAAAGATACTCTTGGAATGTTAGAAAGATACTCTTGGAATGTTAGAAAGATACTCCTGTAATCTTTTTCTAAAGCTTCAGTTAACGAAAGTAGTAAATGGCATCTATCATCCAGCTCTCCATCAACAGGTGATGTGGTAGAATATTTTAAGGAACTGAGTTCCTTCTCCAGGCTAAAAGATGTAAATTGCTTTTGAGAAGCAAGAGTTACTCTCATTGTTGTAGGTATTTTACTTAAGAAAAGATTTTTAATGTCTTCTCCCATTTTAGTTAAGATTCAGTCTGTATTCTGTTAGAAAGCTTTACATACTTCATTTATATTTTTGCCCTCAAGATCTTGCTCATTTACACATCATTTATATCTTAGCCCTAAAAATCATGCTCATTTGCATCATTCTACATCTAAATATAGTTTGCAAATAGACTAAGATTCAGCAAATGAAAAATGAAAACCTGCAAGGGAAGGGTAAGCATGTGTTAGTATTTCAAGGAAAGTGAATGATCCTTAAGATTGTTGTATAGGCATTCTAAAGCTGTACCTTTTAATTTGATGATTATTTTGTGTAATGTAGATGCTAATTAAGCCAAATGTTAGGGATATGCTATTATTGGTATTAAATATCATAACAGCTCTTAGATTCTAGATTGATTTCATGTTGCAGAAAGTTTGATATATATTTATATGCTTTCATGAGCTCTTGTCCTGAATTAGTTGCTAAATGTTTTGCATGTTGAATTAGTTATTTGTGGGCTTGAGTGGATACTAGGCTAGGGATCATATGCAATGAGACTGTTTTGTCACTGGAATTGGTATGAAGAAGGACATTGGTCTTACAGTAAGGTTTGTAAAGTAAGAATATGAAAAGCACTGTTACAAGCATGGAAGTCCATGTTTCCCTGTAATGTACTAGGCATGGGTTGAAGGTGTATATGAGTGATGTACAGAGGTTTTATGTGCCCAATTGATTCTCTTTGATTTGAAATGGATTAATGATCATAGAAAGGTAGATAAACCTTAAGTCTTTTGCATATGGAGGCTATAGCTGCTTTTCTCTTTAAAGAGGTTTGTCTAGTTATTTTGATTCTTAGATATTGTGGAGATGCTTGATATTTTAAATCTTAGATAGTGAGGAGATGAATCAAATTAATCATGAGGATAATTCTTGGCAGCATTTGTAATTTTTTTTATCCATGTTCTTATTTTAAGAGGAAACATAGAACATCAGCTTAATTAAAATCAGTGTTAGTATGTAGTAGGGTATTCCATATTTATGTAGATCAGTTAGTCTATCATAAGGGATTATAACTTTAATCAGCTTCAGAGATTTTGCCCCTAAGCAGATCAGTCTCTCAGTTATATTATGTTGTTGAGTTGTATACTGCTGACCCTTTGCCAACAGCTGTGTGTGTGTGTGTGTGTGTGACTATCGTATCAGTTACCCTCTTTAGAAATTACCCTGAGGAAGTTATATCACCTATGATTGTTTCCTGTCTTATTTGGTAGAGGTTTGAATACTTACATATTATTTCCATTAATCATGCCTAGGGTTAAGTTACTAAGATTGGACATTTAAGTTTTCTCATGCATATTTGAAAGATGTTTATACTGTCATATGAATCATGATTTTACATGCTCTGTCTAAGTTTCTGGTCATTTATAATGTCTTGGGGGTGGTTGGGTCTTCTGAGATGGAGAGAAATATTCAAACATAATTTCCCCTTAAAATTTGAATTGTTTCCTGCAGAAGTAGGTTCTTTGTTCTGTTTTGTAAAACTTACTAGAGAAATTATATTGTCTGTTCGCCATACTAGGAAGTTAGAAGGTTCTTTTTAGGTGCAGGTGAATCAACACCAGGCTGTAATTTTGGAGATCATGCCCTCATTTCTTTGATGAATCAAGAGTCATGACACTTAATGACAGTAAATCTCAGCATATCTATCTGAAAGATTATTAATACCATCTTTCGCATTTCACTTCCTTTTTCATACTATATAACTATTATTGATACCACATTTTCAGTATAAGAGGAACATTTAGCTTCAATTTAGAGAGGTTAGTAGTTTAGTCTTTTGGTTTAAGTTGCCGTGGGTTTTTGAGAAGACTTTTTGCTCCTGGATAAGCAGACAATAGGCATAACTCTTCCAACATATCCTAACCTACTTCTCAGATTATGAACAGTTAGTCATGAAAGTATATCAAGGCAGCTGTAAACCTCCTGTGAGTCTTTTACAATATGATTTTTCCTTGCAAGTTATTCTGTCGTGTATGAGACATCCTCTCTTTAATTTCTCTCCATCTGTAGATTTGTTGGCACTTAAGATTACACAGAGCTAAGGTGTTGCTCTAAGGTGATTTCCTGTTAGTAGGAGTTTAGATGTCATATACATAGGATGGAGCAATTTTGATAAAAGAGGATAACTTGTAATTTTAGAATATGAATCATCTTTTTTATTCTTTTTCACTCCTATAAACCATGAATTGAACCAATCAGGGTAGCTAAGAATCACAGCAGATATTGCCAAAGAAATAACTTTTGCCTCAGAGGTTTACTTAGACCATGGTTTTCTTTTTTTTGTAATGAGTCACCTGTTTAACTGGAGCTTGAATATGATTTCCTCTCATTTTTAGAACATGTGCCTTAGTTTCTACTACTTTTATTGATTATATGCTGGATGTTTTCCCCTTATCCTGCCTTTGATTTTCCTCATCCTTCTTCTTTGTATATATTTCCATGTTTTTTGGATTCTTTTATTATATTTGATATATTCTTCTGTTACTCTGCCTTTCTGTTTACAACTCACACTAAAGATCCTCTTTCACCAATATTACTCTCTCATACACTTCTCTTTCCCTTGCTTTCACAATGATTATTTTCTTCTACTGCTGATTCCTCCTTGCCTTTTTCTCCTTGTTTTTGAATTTTTTGTCATTTGCATCATCTAGTTAGCTTCCCTGTATCCCCGAGACCTCCTACTTCAGATGTTTCAAAACAAATTAGCTCCTCTGCCCCTTGCATTTTACTTTCTGTCCCGGTTTCAGTTCTTCCTTCCTCCATACATTGTTAATGCACTTTTATATACAATCCATCCTTTACTGTAGTCTTTTTCTCCTTCATATCTTTATACCTCAGTTGGTAGAGTTTATGTCCTACCAAATGCAGCCTCTGTGATATTTGATCTGGCAGCAGTCCCCCACCTTATTTCTTACATGTTATCCCAGGATACCTTCTTTCTTTTCCTTGCTCCCTGCTTCTCCTTATGCCCTTGGCCGGGTATCTTCCCCCTGGCCAGGCTCCCACTGCTCCCTTCACCACCTTGGCTGCTGGTGTGTTGCAGAAGAAGAGGATGATGGTGATGGAGAGAAGCGCCCACAAGGAATGCGGCCCCGTCGTGCCTCGCAACTTAGTACCGCCACCAAAGTCAAGCCTTTGCCCCCGTACTCCAGCTTTTTTATTTTCTCCCACACCAACAGGTATGTGTGTGTGCCACAGCTACAAGGCACATACTACCACACCCAAACAATATTTACATCTCAAGAGCCCCTGCCCTTCCCCTGAAAGACCTGAGGCTCAAGCAACACTGAGGGTCATGTGGGTAGTGGTAAAAAGTGGTCTGTAGTTTTCAATGATTCTCTATCCCTGCTTCTGACTTGATCTTTTTCTTAAAAGGCACATCTTTCTATGATATCTTTAGCACAGTCTTCATCACATTAATTGGATGTTAGCTTTATTGTTATGAACACACTTTAAGTTCCTCATGTGTGCAGTATATCTATATAATGATAGACTTTTTTCTATTCTGTTGTAATGTGTGACATACCACAGCCACCATCACCACCATGACCCTCAGTAAAACTGAACAAGTCATGCCAGTCAGAGCAATCATGGGATTTGCCCCATTGTTTTGCTGACATGGCCAAGGTTCTTCTTCCTTATGTACCATCCCATGGTTTCTGTTTATTTAGTTAATCCTTAAGATCGCATTCTCCATCATTCTTTTTCTAGAGGGGGACTTCAAAGAAACTGAGGGCGAGGATGGAGAGATGGTCCAAGCCTCACAACCTCCCCAAAACGAAAGCAGCACCACTAAAGTTCAGCCCATTCCAAAATACTCCTCTTTCTTCATTTTTAACCATACAAACAGGTGATCTTAGAGCCCTCTCTACTACTTCCGTAACCACTATACTGTCTGCTGTATACTCTGCTACTTCTTAAACTCATGTACTATTGATTATTATGATTTGTGTGCTGAGATAATGGGTGTTTCATGTGGTAAACTGAAAAGTTTTTTGAGATTGAAGAATGGACCACTGCATTACTATGTGTAGCCTATGTGTGGATACTGGCAAGAGGAAGCTTTTGTTTATGCTTAATTAGTGCATCATGGGGAAAGGCATGTTTAGGTACCTTAACAAGAATGAGCTTATTTTTCCTAAAATTATGTATTACATAGAGCAGAATATACTTAAATGTGCATAATATGATAGATAATTTATCATTTGATAATAGATTTTTGCATTAACTAAGCAAATGTATGTTGAGTAAGAATGTATGCACCATGGAGCTACTGCATCCTAAGGAAAACTGATGCTTAGACTAGTATAAAGCATTAAAAAGTTTTCTTGCGTTTGGGTAATGCACTGTAGAAAGAGGATTGCTTGAGTGAAACACAGGTAGTATATGTGGAACTTTTTGAGAACAATGTTGCTTTGTCATGTGAACTATTTCTAGGAACTATTCTCTTCATCTCTTGAAAAGGTTGAACACTGATTATTGGACAGATAAGAAATACAAAAGGAAAATTTTCCTCTTCAATGCCATCTTGTTAATTCTCTACTGGATGCCAAAAGCTGGATAAGATAGGTTTATACCCATTTGTGTATGGTGGGTATTTAAGTAGGGTGTGATAAGTGATATGTTAAGGTAAGACCTACTCTCTGATTTGCAGAATAAATGACATATTTTTATTGATAGAATTTTTGTATGGAAATAACATAAAGCACTGTGAAATCGAAAAATAGTGCAGAGTTTAAAAAGTTGATATATTACTCACCCATTATATTTGTACTGTAGTTCTGTTCTTCTTTTCTATGATGTAAACTGCACCTTTAATTTCATCATAAAAGGAACCTTTCTATCGTAGCTTCATAAGTAGATTCTTTTTCAACTAAAAGTAAACTGAGGCAACATACTGTCTCCTGCCCTTGCGTGCTTTAGTAGCATTTGTTTTAGCGCAGAAAAAGAGCATTCTGTTGGAACGGTATTGCTTGGTATAGTTGGGATCAGTTTGGCTGGTTTAAAAGCTTCTTTAAATCCACACCAGAGATTATTGTCACTTGTGAACTCTACTAATTCATGCACAGGTATATCTGAGAATTCAGAACATGACATGACAGAGTATAGTACAGTGAGTTCATTTTTCAGGAGTATATAGTATAGAATAGATCCATAAAATTCTTATAGTTTGTTCACGAAGCTATCTTGAATTTTATCTTAATACTTTTCCTATTTTTCATGATAAAAAAGATAAAAGAATTTTTGTGTAGAAAGTAAAGAACATATAATGTTATTCTACATGCATATGCTATAAACTACAGTATTTTCTAATATAACTGAAGATAAGTAATTTTTCTCTTATCTTCGAATAGACTTCTTCATAGCCTTTTAGGCTTTTGTTCATCAATTAATTTTTTTCAAGCACAGCAGATATCCATAACTCTTTGTATCTATGGTCCACATCATTTGAAAGCTTTTATGTATTATTTTTTTTTTCACACTAGTATGATATAGCATAGATTATGCTTTGTATCATATTGTGTAAAACTTCAGTATAGCTGAACAGTTTTGAAAACATCTTGAGGCAAAATGTTTGAAAATCTCTAACCCCTCTGGTGCTTTTAGAAATGAGTATTCCAGGTTCCCTTGAAGTGCCTCTGGTACCATGAATTCCTAGGTTAAACTTTGAAAAGCCCACTTGCTGTAGTTGTTTGATGCAGGCAGAGTCCTATGAGGTTGAGGAGTACACCTTAGTCAGAGCTCATAAGAATTCAAAATATATTAGCTTTTATATTCTATTTTTGCAGTCTTTGATTTTGGATAAGAAAACATGCTCCAACATCAGAAGAGTTAAGAAGCCCAAAAATCTGTGTGCTTTGACAGGAGCTTAAGGTTGCTAATTTTCATGAGCTGTAAAATTCAGTTTAGTATGTGCCTCATAGGGAAGCTTTTCAATAATGAACTCATGTAGAGCATGCTTTTTTTTCTTTTTTTCAAAATTTAAAAAATGCAATGCTATTCCTCTTAACATTTAGGAAAAGAAAATTTACATTCCGTTATGTTTGAAAGGCTTTGTTGTAAAATTATTTTTGATGTGAGTGTAGCAGTGTGTGAAAAGGGGCCAAGGATACAGATTAAGAACATTGCTTTATTAACCATCTGCAAAACCACATGTTACAATTGTCAGTCATGGGTATGTCCAAGAAATTTGCTAGCAGTGTGAAATTCTTTTGCTGTATTAGCCAAGTAATAGAATAGACCATCAGAATTTGTATCAGCACTAATATCTGTAAGTTTAGTGCATCTTTCATGTATTTTGAACAAAACAC
>JAUUDW010546233.1:0-12079 GCA_032361385.1 Panulirus guttatus | reverse complement strand
AGAAGAACATCTTGTGGATCAACCAGAGGCTTATCCTGGAAACGCGAAATTTCTGGCTCATATGATCTTCGCTGAGGTCAATCCGACTCCATATAATGCGTGGAAGTTGCTTGACTATGCCAAAGGCATAAAAAACAGCAATATATCTTACATCCTGGCTGTATTTCCATCATCCAGTTGTAGTTTGAGTATTTTATGGCATCTAGGAGAGCCTGCTTGTTCTCAAAACGCTCTTTCATGTACACTGAATGCCCTTCAGGAAAGGAGGGTTTCTTGTTCCTATTGTGGAGCAGCACCGCATTCAGACTTCTCTTAGATGAGTCTATGAACAGGCGCCATTGAGAGGGATCATGCTCTTGGGATAAGCAACGCAGTGATGGTTCAATGTTGTTGCAAAAACAGAGCGGTCCATCCACGGAAAAAAGTGAAGTAAGAGCCTGACTCCTTTTCCTGAAATACGTTATGCGAGCGTCCTTCTTAAGCAGACATTTTCCTCTTAGCCGAGATGCTGAAAGTTCAGCTTTGTCTTTCGGCAGTGCCAAATCTCGGACCAAATAATTCAACTCTCCTTGAGAAAATTTCTATCGTTCGTTGTCTAGTACAAACTCTGCATCCGTTCCCTTTTCTTCCAATACAGCAGCAGCTTCCTCAACATACTCTCCTTCATCGTTGCAACTTCCGATGCCTTCCTCCGGTGGTATGTGGAATGGAAAGGTTGTCATTGTTGTACGGCACTGGTCGTATTGCGCAGTTAAGGCTAGGGTAGACGATCTTGTGCTTGTTCTTAACAGAAAACCAAGTCACATTGACCATGAAGAAATAGCTGTCTGTACATGATCCTTCTACTCCCTCCATATCATGGGAACTGCAAAAGGCATTGCCTTTTTCCCCATGAAAAGTAGACGTGATACAATAAAACGGATTGCATTTTCGAAATCAGCGTCCAAGACTAAGTCAAGTACACCACAAGCTATTTGTGATGAAAATTAGTTGTTGGCCAGTGTTGCTAGTTGGCACAGGAGGCAACTTTGACAAATCTGAAAATACTATCAATCCTAGATACGTCGTCTTTGGTCCAGCACTGTTACCACTCCTTGGTATTTTTCCCAAAGTCTTGGGATTTTCGAAAAATTTCTTACAACCAATAAACACTGTATATAATATGATTAGAAAAAGGTTAAGCAATTGTATTATTGGTTTAGTGTATACTTTACAGTGACCTTGCATACAACCATTTATATTTAATCACATTCGTGACTGTGTACAATCGTTGACAAATGTTTTGAAGCTCAATTGGCGAGCTCACAGCTCTCATATCCGAATCTTGTTCGTACCGGAACCGCTATGAATCTCGAGCCTGTGATTCACAGTGAGCGAACGTAGGTGCCTCGCTCTGGTGACAGAGCCGTTCTGGTGAGGGTGGAGGTGACGGCTACGGACTTACCAGTGCTGCCTCATGCAACCCAACTGCATCCCATATGCTGTGGGGCTCCTGTGCAAGATACGCTTGTGAATGAATGTCCTCAGTATCAGGTAAGTGGGCCAGACATTTGTTAATGGGCTTTGTTGCTCTTATGCCTACGGGACCTGGCGGGTTCGTCATAACTGAACGATCCTGTAACCCAGAGGTAGTTTCTGCCATCCTTCAGTGATATACTCCAATATTTTGCCAACCCCGCCCGTGTTTTAATGCATTCCGAGTAGGTTTAGTCAGGTGTGTTTGGTTAGGTCAGTTTATATACTTGATTTACCGAAACACTGCAAACGCTGCAACAGTCCCGAGTAGATTTCTTTCACATGGTAGGCGCGTAGCGAAGTCTGCTTACATGTTCTACTATACTGAGAGAACAAATATTGTCAAAAATCATAAAATGCTGCAGTAAAATTTAGGAGTATATTCTCTTCTAACTGTAATGTGGCCTTGTATTTATATATAAGATCAATATGATAACAAGCAACTTGAAAGCAAACTTTACCAAACTCTAAGTTTATCAAAGGATTTTTCAGTAATGTTTATCCATCACTAGAAAAATACACAAAGCAACGGGGCGGCGAAGTGTGACTACTCGCTAACATGGCGGAGGTATGTGGCCTACTGAGTGCCTTTGTAGTTTTCATCTAACATGCAAGTGCAACCTCGTAGGCAAAAGTATTGCTGAGATAAATCCTCGCAGGTGAGAATATTGTCGAGATAAATCCTCGCACAGTCGGTGGTCCTCAGAAGCGGTTTTATACAAGGTTGTGGCTTCCTTCTTCCTCTCTTTTTATTATCATTACTACATTCCTAATCTCCCTGGGTGGATCCGGTACAAACATCCTCTGTACCATCACTTACGTATATCATCTACCCACGTCAAGTGTTGTGAAATGGTGTACACATGATTAGTTATGAAAGGGTCTCTTGATTTGTTCACTGTATTCACCTCATTCCTTTCGTGGTGATGAATTATGCACATGTAAAAAAAAATCAAGAAATATATATCTTACCAATGTGAAATGATATAGGGACTGAAGTAATGTAAATTACACAGCCAATTAGTAAAGATATTTCATAAATGGGAGATGCTGTGAGGATGGAAGTGCCAGTGGAACTAGGTTATGGATGATACAGCTACGAAGAGATCATCCCTACGTAATAATACAGAATCAAATAAATTTATCTACGTTCCATGCTTTGTAAAGTGAACGTCCCTACCTTAGTGAAAAATACCAATAGATGGACCAGTCCTTCGGCAAGATATCATTGAGAAGAATGATATATGGCTGTATGTTAAACCACACTTAGTTTAAAACATGCTCGTTCAGTCAATTTATATTGACATGGAGAGATCATAGAGGGATGATTTTTCTATGGCTATATCATCCCTATTCTATCTTGCTTGCTTTTTGACATATCTATCCCTACCTAACCTCACTTTATGAAATATTTTTCGTCAAATGTATCAGTATATAGTTGATGGATAAGTGACACAGGATGTGGAGTTTTCATAAAAGAATGCGCTGATGAGGATGTAACTCGGAGAGAAGGTAAACTTAACTGACTTAATATCGTCCACCAGTGCCAAATGAAACTTCCATTGACAACAAAAAAACAATGTATAGTACGGTAGTAGATATTCTTACAAGAGCGGATATCAAGGGAAAAAACGGAGCTGAGTACGTGTGAATTTACTCCCATGTTGAAATTTCGCCGTGTGAGAAGCTCTTTGCAGGCAGCCCATCGAGTGAGCTGAACATTTGGTTCTTGGATGATGGCACTGTGGAATTCCTGTCTTCTGACCTCGGTTTTATGAAAGAATTTGGGGAACTGCCGGACCGCATCCATAACCCTCCCAACTGCGAGATCATCTCTGCCCAATAGATTGCTGACAGATTATCCACATATTTGCCTGGAGCTTCAGTTATTAACCAAGACAGCACTTTTCGGCAAACCGTGGGCTTCAGAGCCATCAGCGTGATTTTAGTCGACAAGTTGCAGGACTTGAAAAGAATCGAAGACAAAGTCAGCACCACAGATGACCCACAAAGCAATTTACTTCTTACTAAATGTCTGACAATACTGAGATTTATCTAATTCCCCAGAACTTTTCCTATCGTTAAGTAGGTTTGGCGTATATTACAAATGATTTTGATAGAGATCTAAAAGTGTTGAGGTTAATGTTGTCGTGGTAGGAGGCCAGATCTCACATTTTCATGAACATCTTAATGCAGTGTGTCATGAAGGACATGTCTGCCGGTTGAAGCCCTCTGGGTCTCTGTGGGAGAAGTGGTGGCAGGTTTCGCAACGTAATTCTTCCATTAGAATTTTCATCGTCATACATGCTTAGTGCATCTGCCCAGCGATACCAAATGATCTACTGTCCTTAATGACGTATTATGTGTCAGTATCCGGTCTGTGAACATCTTGATGTTCGGTCGGTGATGTCAGTTGGTCATGCGACTGGAGATCCAGGACACTGATATGTGTATGGTGAGAGTGACAGGTGGCATTCTGCTGCAATGGTACGTATTGGACAGCCGTATCGTTTAAAGTAAGTTCAAAAGTGTTCTGAACTCTGGTTGGGAGAGCCTGCAGCTTCTAATAAATGTATCTCTGTGTGTGTGTGTGTGTGTGTGTGTGTGTGTGTGTGTGTGTGAGTGTTAAACTGTCTCTATCCATCTACCTTTGTGTTAACTGGTCCGTGTATCGATCTGTCTGCTTCTTGTAACGAGTGAATTTCTTCATGCACTTTCTAAAACTGATTTCAACAACGGCTGTGAGAGAATGACTCTCATAGCATAAGAGTGCAGGAGGCTACACAGGGGTAAGGACAAGAGAGCAGATGCGAGTGTGGGATACGAACGTGTTAAAGAATGGGAGGACAGTTAAATGTGAGAGCAGTTACGAAGCGATGGAACAACAGTTCTTTTCAAGTCATTGGGAGAGTGATTCTGACAGCGAATTGTATCTGTAATTGTGTGAATAGGTGTGAGGATGGTTAGGAGGGGCGAGGGTATTTTGATGCATTGTTTTCTTGCATTCAAGCTGACCTCATATGAAATTCGATGAAATTAAGATTGAATAACGCTCAATATGCTACTTATTCCCATCATACTTGCTGGCTGGAGGCATTCTGCAACACTCTTTATAAGTGCGTTATCACCTGTCCTCGACCAATCGTGGTCAACTGTAAGTGACATGTCTAGATTTTTCTCCAAAAGTATCAAAGGTAAGAAAAGGGAAGAAGCAAATAATTACACATAAGATTATTAGAGAGAGAGAGAGAGAGAGAGAGAGAGAGAGAGACAGAGAGAGAGAGATGGGAGTCAGATAGAGAAGCGGTAAAGGAAGGCTGGAAGAGGAGGAAAGGCGAACTGAAAGAAAAATGAGTGAAAGAATGCCACAATCTATGAGCAATGTCCGTTGCTATCTGACTAGACCGTCAGTTCTAAAATGAAATTAGTGAAAAAGAAATCACTTTTGCTGTCACTAGACTTCGGTATGAGACAAATATAATTTGCTTTTGGGAAATAAGAAACCTGAAGACAACAGATGTTTCACTTTGAAATCTGAGCAAAGCAAACAAAGGCAGAAATTTCCTTTATTAACAATCAGTTAACGTAACTGTAAACAGAAGTTGAACAGAGCTAACTGTTTGTGCCCATAGAAGGTTAAAAGTAAATCTAAATTCAAGTGCGCACCTAACGATGTTAAACTCCTGCAGCGAACAGCGCTGGGTAAAGTCTGGTGTACGTGGTACCTAGTAATCGCCTCTGCCATTTGCATGTACTGTATATGGGCCGGCAACTGAAGTCTTATAGAGTACCGTCAGCAGGTCATGAACGTCCTTGAACTGAGGAAAGAACCTCATGGCCTAATATGCCTTATTTATGTTGTATGTGCCTTTTCAGTTTTTCATTTCTCATTCTAATTTCTTATTTTCAGGTGACTTCTCATTTTCTCAGTTTGTCAACACGATATATACAATCTACTCCTTACTGGTGATTTCACTGAAACGTTCCGACAAAACACTCTGGAATCGCTCCAGTGATTAGTCGCAAGTGAAGGTCGAATACTGTGTGATGACGTCGTAAACTCTGGCGATGACAGGTTGTGCACCTGTACACTTCCCTCGGCGTTGATCAAGTCGTTTCCGTAGCTCCTCAGGACGGAGAAAAATCCATCAGACCTTTTACTAGATCTGACGGATATTTAAACTGTTTGATATCAGTGCACTAATTCTTATAAAATCTTTTCAGTGCCCAGATTAATGAAGGATTTTTTTCTTACAATTTTTCTGTAAAAGTATTTGAAACGTAAGTTAATCCCACTTTATCAAAAGAGTATTTGTTTGGTAACACTGTCCATCAACTCCCGACTTCTCTTGATTATCAAGAGAGTGAGTCAGTGTGATTGTATACATTGGATTTTCATTTAGCTCTGAACCTCTCGTACAGTCTTAGCCTTCATTTACGAATAACAAGATGTTCACTGGGAATCAAAGGGGAAGAGAGAGTCATACGGGTTTTTCTTCTTTTTGATTCTTTGCAATCATATTTCATATTGTTTATCTTGCATTATTTTTCTTGAGTTTGAAGTTATATCAAGAATTATTCTACAGAAGTGTATGTTTTTACAGCTGGTATATAATTCTTAGTTTACATCAGTAAACATATCTACTTCTATGAATATAAGAATGCCATATGACGTGTCTATGGACGTGAAAGCTTTTCCTGTTTTCCCTACAAGTTAACAACAGCGAGCAAGCTCCAGCAGGATGGAAGAAAGATTTTGTACTCTTGCGATTAGTTTTCAATCCCAGAGTCACCAAACTGATCCGATGAAGCAATCAAACACTAAAATATCACACAGATTCAAGAGGGTTCGTGTTAATATAGGATGCAAACATTTCTCCCTTATGATTCGAAATGGAAAGGATTTGTTTGTTGCTATGGCTTAGTTTCTGATCCTATTCAAGAGCAGCCTTTTGTGGATTAAGATATTCTATCTATCTGTGGGACCATAAGAAAAAGCTATAAATGGACACGTGATGAAATTAGAAGGCATTGATGTAAACTTGAAAAAGCATCAAATGGCTGGCTATAACTCAGTTACACATAGACTTATTGCTCAGGGAGAAGTAATGGTAACGTAATCAAGTAATGACTTCAAGTGATTCATGACAGGACCGAGTACACCAAGTACAGCTGTAATCGGCTCACCCATCGTAAACAAATAAAGGTAAGAGGATTCCTTCATTTCGTCTGATTTTTATTTGAGCAGAAACTTAGATCGCTTAATATATTCCTCCTGTACTTTCTCTGCTGCAGCCCATCGTGTATCTCTGATGGTTTAAAGAAAAGAAAGCTAAAACTCAATCTTGTGTGTCCCCCTAATCATGCAGCCTAAGGTGCCTGAAGTCATGGAATTTCATTAACCTGGTCTTTGGTGTGGGTGGACCACCTGTGTCTCGGCTAGGATACCTATGTACAGAGTAAAGATATATCTCATTTACCGGTTCTTGGAGTTACATAGATAAACAGATCCAAGGTCCAAGCAGGTGGTCTGGCCGGAACGCTGTTTAAAAAAGAATGCAGTCCTCTTAAAAGCAGTAAAAGAAAAGGAGAGCAAAGCATAAAAAGGCTGTCTTCCCACCCTCCACTTCCACCAGCAACACGCTGGATGGAAAACCGGTAGAACGAAATACCTTGCAGGATTAATACGCCTAAAGGAATTTTTATTGGAAAGTCATAAGGAAGAATGAACATGAATAAGTCATGCATCTATTACCAACAACATATCACATCCTTGTTATAAAGACAATACCAAAGATAAACTTGAGCTGCAGCGTCTCGACTTAGCATACGTATATCTTCCCTGATGTTGAAGAATGATACAGTAATTCTTACTTGCTCTCTCAAAGCAGTTGACAAGGGATAATCAATGTTGGTATGTTACTGCAGTATGGCTAGGGAGGTATCAGCAGCTGAGAGGGTAGCATGTTGTACCGGGTATAGTACTGCGATGTGATGACTGATTAAATTAATTTTTCAATACCAGAGAGTGACAAGTGATGATAAAGCCTAATTCTGAAGATATCAAGGGTGTTGTTCTGGGGGCTTATACAACACATCAGTAATGTCACTGGTAAAGAAATATCTCGCACAGTCCAGATTAACTTCGAGACTTCAAAGTTTTAGTCCATTATCTCTCGTTAGTGATGCTGGCGCTACTGTAAAGGAATTTTCAATATCGTTGTTGTTGAATCCTTAAAGTATTTCAAAATATTCGATTGATTTGCCCTGGAGACACCTCCTGCTTAGGAAGAGCCAGTTTGATTCTGGCAGTCTCTCCTCCTTTGGTTTGTTGCGCAAGGAAGAAATCAACTTGGTTGAGAATATCCTTACTTAGGCGGGGACCCTAAAACTTCACTGCATATTCGAGGTGTTGTCTAACTAGACTTAGGTATAATAGCAATATCACATCCTTGCTTTTGTACGTAAAGAGTCTGTTACTACATCCTAATATCCTATTTGCTCTCTTAGCAGCTTCATTGCAATTCTGGGAGAATTTGATATTACTGGAGAGAGTGACCCATAGATACCTCACACCAGGGGTGTCCTTTATCTTGTGGCCCAACAGTTCATAATTATATTTTTGTTGAGGGTTCCTACTTGTAACAGCTGATATTTATTAACGTTAAATCGGATTTGCCGTTTGCTAGATCATTTAGCGATTTTAGATCCTCTTGTAATTTCAGTTGACATGACACTGCTGATCTTTGTGTCCGGCAAACCTGGACACTAAGTTATTTAGCCCTATGTCAATATCGTTATATTATAAATGATGGTAAGAATAGGCCCATGTACGGATCCCTGGGGAACCCCACTACTAACGGATGATCACGGTGATGATTCACCATCCACTACGACTTTCTGCTTCCAATTACGGTCACTAGGCTTTTATCCAGTAACCCCCAGGGCCCAGACTTTATTGAATCGTTGCTGGAATTCCAGAAATATAATGTCTATTGTTTTTGTCTTGTTGTGCATATTGAACAGTTTACGATAAGTTTAGGGAGGTTCGTAAGGCACGATCTGCGATATCTAAAACCATCTGAGTGTATTATTGATCAGACTGTGTCCTTCCACGTAGGCTACGATTCTATCTCTAATTGACTCCAGATGTATATATCTAATTGATGTGAGGCTAATAGGACGGCAATTTACAGGCAATTCACTGTTTTCCGTTTTGTATATGGGAGTGACGCCTGCCAGTCTCCAAACCAGCGGGACTATTCTTTTTGGAGATTTATTGAAAATTTAGTTTACTGCCCGGCATATTTCATGTTTGGTGTTTTTAACTACTATTGGATAGAAAAGATCAGGACCTGCGCTTTAACTAGGCTTGAACTTATCTGTGTTAGTGCTTCTCTAACCATGACGATAGAATTTTTGTATCATGTGAGTGCTGTTTATCACTATCTCAAAATTCGTGTCGTTTCTTTCAAGAGTAAATACAGAACTAAAAAACTTGTTCATGGTTGATGCTATGCTTTTATTTTCCACACTAGGTTTCCCATCCTCATTTTCCAAGGTTCCTATCCCACTCTTTATATGTTTCTTATTTTTGATATATCTATAAAATGTTTTAGGATCTCTATTACTATCTCTTGCAATTCACAATTCGTATTCGCTCTTAGCTTGTTTGATAAGGTCTTTCACGTTTCTCATGATTGTGTTATACTGCTTTGCAATATTTGGGTCATTGATTTCTCAAGCTTATAGAGTTTATTTCTGCACCGTATGGCTCTTGCAATATCTTGGGAGTACCATTCATGCTTGTTGCTGGTTCCATTGTTTCTGTCGTGCATGGGAAGGAATGTAACTTGATGGTGCATATGCTGACGCTTAAAACTGGCCCATATTTCCTCCGGGCATGAACCAACAAGGGTAAGAATCTTTAATATGTCACGCAAACCACTGAAATCTGCCATTTTAAAGTTAGGGGTAATAATACTGGTTCTAGAGGAGTCGAATTTGATATTTACGTCGAAACTAAACATGTTATGTCGCAAGTGCCTAGGTGTTCTCCAACACAGGTATTAGTTACTAACAACAACTGCGATACAAGAATTATATCAAGTACATCAGCTTTCCTCGTCGGCTCGGTGACGGTTTGGTAGAGAAAAATGTCTGACGAAGTTGATGAGTCTAGCAGATTCACTTTCTATTACTGATAGAGTTTGCCAGTTGATTTCTGGAAGATTAAGATCCCAAGAATAATCGAGTCTTTATCCTGTATTGCTGGTTGTAAATTCTCGTGCATGACAGTCTCATTGCCTGCTGGCTGACAAGGGCGTTTATAGACGAAGTTTATGTAAAGTTTGAAAATTCTAGGTTAATCTGAACAAGCAGGTGTTCAACAGTGGCAGATGTTGTAGTCTGAATTTCGATGGAGTTTATGTAGGATTTTACATACAGTGCAGTTCCGCCTCCTCGACAATTTCTGTCACAAATAATTTGTAGTTTGATATATCGTCCTCACTAGTCAGTTCGTTGTTTTTCGTGTTCAGGAATGTTTCTGTTAGACTAGGGATATCAACGCGTTCGCTGTTTACCAAACAGTGCATTTCAGCTATTTTGTTTCGGCTAGATCTTATATTCATATAAAGTCCATCTAATTTCTTCGAGTGATTTCTGTAGGGGACTGGTGGCATGATTTGGTGACCGGCTATTTCAGACCGAAGTGTGACGGGCCCCCTTGACCCGCCTCCCTGTCGTCGCTGTCATATGGGTGGCGAGGGGAAACGACCTGACTTCCCTCGAGTGACATGCAATATGACCCGACCTGACCTCAACAGCCCGTTTGATGTGGTCAATACACCGACCTCTACTGAGCCTCAACAAAGAAAATTTACCACGCAGTTGACGGGCAATTTAATCTTTGATTCGCGCAGTTAAGAATTCTTTTCCAGTATTGCTAAGGTGAATGCCGTTTCTGCTATATAATTCCCTATCTCCCATGAAGCTGAGCCATGATTCTGCAAAGCCGATGTTAGCATACGTGCACAAGCATTTCAGGCTCTCATTTACACCAAGCTCTCTACTTAGGGCGAAGTTATCGACACTAAGTCGCGTGGGAGCGCTAACTGTAACAATGTTATCCGCTCTCTGTTTCAGGGTGCCAATCAGTTCGATGTACTCTTCTAGGATAAATTCTTGTGATAAACGCCGTTGCTCCCAACATTCACCACTAAATATCACTTCCTAGTTGGTACTTTAATGTCTTTAACCTTTTGTTTAATGTGGAAAATTCTGGCACCGGGGTAGACGTGGACTGTTCTAACATGTCGCCTGTAATCACGAAACAGTCGTCTTTGCTCTCTTCTTGCAAGTCGCTGAGTACTGTAAATCGATTGCTCATGGGTATGGCCGACGGGGGTAGGAGGGTGTGTGTGTGTGTGTGTGTGTGTGTGTGTGTGTGGAAGTGACCCCATGAGGAAGGAGGAGGGGAAAGGGCAAGGGAAGACCTTAGTGGAGGGACGGGGCTGGGAGTTTGGATGAGGGTGAGAATTTAAGGTGGGGCTGAGAGGAGGTAGCAGTACGGGGCATTGTTGGTAGGGTACCAACGGGGGAGGGTTGGGGCAGGCAATGAGCGATGAACGGAAATGGAAGAGGAGGTGAGAGGGGAGGGTGCGGACGATTGATTTGATTTGTGCCGGTAGCCCCGGCAAATTTATCGTGCACCCCGTACTCATCCTATGAGCAGTAGCTCAAAAGGATTACAGGGGTCACAAAGGGTCTTAGTCAGACCCCAGTGCACTGATATTTCGTAGGATGTTACAATTTATAGCGTGTATTTCATTACATACATTACATAGTCTCATTAGGTAAGTTTTACTGACTAGATGCAAAAAGTGGACACAAACTTAAAATTTCCGGTTTTTTGTTACTAATAATAAGGTGTTGTGACATTTCTTGCCGGGTTTGTCTAGATCTATCCCTATAAGCTCTATTTTTTCACATTTCAAAACACAGTGTTAGTTTGTGTCCAAATCTTTGACCACAAACTTTACAATTCACATGATTAACACCTCCAGATAACCCAAAGCGCCAATAGCGCCTATAGCCTAGCCTTAGTCAAGCAGTTACAACATCATGTAATCTGCTGATCTTATTACTATCTCCATATACATGTTTTACTTTACACATTTCTATGTGATTGAAAATGTTTCTATTTATGCTTATCTGAACTAGTCTTCGTGCTTCAAGGAAGTCTGTTAGTTCCTTGCTGATTACAGTTTTGAGGCTTGTAATTGACAACACAACGCTGTTTTCAATATCACATTTACTAAGTGCAAGTTTGGCTAAAGCATCAACTTTGTCAAGCTCACAGAGGTCTATATGAGAGGGAATCCATAACAATTTGATTTGAATCCTTCGAGCAATAATGTCTGAATATTTGTCTCTGGCTTGAGAGACCAGCATGTTACCTCTGATCTCAGGGTGTTAAGAGCAAGTTTTGGACTCCATACTATGCAGTTGATATAGATTGTTTAGAGAGAGTACAAAGGCGAATGACAAAAATGATTCCTGG
>JAUUDW010546122.1:0-12080 GCA_032361385.1 Panulirus guttatus | reverse complement strand
CGTCACGGTCAGGAATGCTAACCACTACACCACGGGAGTCCATGTAATTAGTTCTTTGACCCCCAGGACTCCTTTCACAGAGCTGCATTACAGTTTGTAATAGGGAAAGAATGGACTTCTTTGGTGTGAGAAGTTCCTCAGTGGGATTGTAGTCCTTTTTGTCTATTGACAGTGACACAACTTCCCCAAAGGTGACTTTTCATGCACAACATAACCACATGCAGGTGAAGTTCAGCAGTGCCAGTGAAAAGTTACCCTCACTAAGCGTGTATCATCGTCAGAGAACAGAGAGGATCACAGTCTCATCAAGGACATTCATGCTCCAAAGGAGACTATTATTTCCCTGCTCCTGTGTGAAGTGCAGAAAAGGTCCTAGTGTTGCATGATAATGAATAACACACATGTATGATATTACTTGTGCTTTATTCATAACCTGCCCTTACATGAAATGGTGTCAATGGAAAAACTGAAGAGTAGTTTCACATTTATTTCAGCACAGATACCATAGCCTGATAATAAGCGTATCATGGTTACATGGGTGACTAGTTTTCTCATAGGCAAGATACATAGACCTGGCAGAGAAACATTACAGATTCCACTTCTTCATGAAGGGTTTAAAAATCTCGAGCAATATATATATATGTTTTTTTACCATGTTATAAAATAAACATTTATCCATCGTAAAATATACAGTATAGTCAGAGAATCGTTGACATACCTTAAAGTAACACATTTTATCATATTTGGAAGCATACACCATGGCAGCACACTGGAATACTCACATTTTAATTCCAGATCTAGGGGTCTGTCATAGTGAGTACCTAGGGAAATGTACTACCCAACCCCCAGTGTACCATCATCATTGATTAAATCTAGTCTCCTTCACTAGCGGGATTTTACACACACAAGAATTCTATCAGCTTGTTGTGATTCACATGGTTATTGTTACAGCTTCTGTTCTTGATAGCCAGGAAACACATGCTGCCTTTTCCGTGGGATGACCCCAACAATCCTGTCATTTCATTGATATCCTAATGTCATGACATGTGGTGTGAGAGAAGTTCATTTGCTTCATCAAACTAGTATTAGTGTCCAAATCTCACTATCAGTACCATTGATATTAAGCAGAACCACAGTCCGTCTTTCTCATTATCAGCATTGACTAATACACGAGTGAGGTATCCATTATTATTTAATGAAACAAAAACCTTGCCTTTCATACCGATCTTTCATTGGTTGGATCACATTACTAGAGTATAATTTTTCGGATCATCACCTAATGCATGAACAGACTAAGGAAGGGCATCATGTAACCCTTCACATGTCTTCCCCCTACCCACCCCGTTTTTTTTTTTTAGTGACCGACATGACCGGGCAGAACATGTCCCAGTCAGTGGCCATCTCAGGTGAAAGTAATAAAGGGAGAGAAAAAGAAAAACATTAATTAAGACTACCCAGATATTTGTAGACCTGACTCTTGAAGAAGCAAAGTTCATAGGAGGAGGGAAAGATAAAGAAAACTCCACACCTTAGCTCTTCAAGGGAAGGCGTTATCACAATTGTCAGTCCTCACAAGGTTGGTCTCCACACGCAAACCTTTGGAGACCATAGCCAGATTTATACCTTGGGTCCAAGCCCTAGGGGGCTCCATCTTTTCATTATCTATAATAGCCAACACTGCGATCACCAAGCACCCTGAGAAATCAGTACATGATCTGATGCCCAAATCAAGGTTGGACCTGTTTGTGATAGAAGTGCCACCCAGTTTAAAACGATAATATAAGTGCTTCTTAAAGATAGACACTGTAGACGTGAAAAAATAAAAAATATCAGAAGGTATAATTCTTCTGTTTAGCAACCACCCAGTCATCCAGTCTTGGAGTTGCCAACTTTCACCATCTATGGAACATACTGGCTTTTTGGCTTGTAGGACAAAGTTTCACATAGAAATATACATCTAACTTTGGTATATGTTAGCATTGCATAAAGAAACATATGCACTAATATATCAGACTCCATCTTTGATCTTACATCTCAACATATAATTCTTGCACCTCAGTACAGGATGGAACAACTTAGTTGACTTGTAGGTCAAGTCAAAACCTGCTCTAAAAACTGAGGGTAGTGCTGCAATTGGAAAAAGGATCACTTTGAAACAACGGCTTAAAGTATTAAGCCCATCAAACCCTGTTGTCTTCAGTGTTTTCATATATCTATTGTTGCTGTATTTGAGCCAGTATGCGTTGGATAGTATGCTGGAGAAGGAATAGTTTCTTGCAGGGCAAGTACTCCCTTCCCCAGCTTTTCCCTTGATAGCTTTCCATATCAGTTTGTAGGAGGACCTTTCTCTTTTGAGGTATTCCCTACCATTATAAGGGTGACCATAATAATTGTTTATGAAATGAGCCATAAAGGTCTTTTTAGCAAACTAAAATGTTCATATTTCAGGTACTGAAACAGTCTTTACATACGTGCCACAGCAAATGTTGATTAAAAAAAGGGGGGATGATTTGTGCAATTCTGCTTCAGACTGCTCAGGTGGCAACCCCAAAATAAGCACCTCTGCAGACCCTTGCCTTCACATTCCTTACCTGGAACACATGCGAGTGCACATATGGAGATGTGAACAGAAAGAGAAAGCTGGATGCAGGCAATATAGAAAATGAAACTTAACAATAAAGAAAGTGCAAAACCCAGACAACACATCCTGTGTTTGGAATGCCATCTATGGTCAGCAAACAGAGCCTAAAGTGCATATGGAATTCAGCTAGAAAAAATTGTGTGTAGATTGTTGTATCAGCTATACTGAGCCCCAATAGCAGCTTGTGTGTATCAGCTAGACTGACCCCCAATAGCAGCAAGACTTAAGAGACAAATAAACTTGTCAAAACAGAGGAATTCAGAAGTGACGAGCAGAGAGAGTGGTTTTAAAGATGCTCTGATGTGTACAGTGGTATAGAAGTTTAAGATGATGCAAGGGTTTATGGTATGTAATGCCCCTCAACAAGGAAGTACGCAATTTTGGATTATTTTTCATCATAGCAGGCAAATTTGGATTATTTTTTCAAACTTAAATGTGTGGAGTTAGAGGAAAAGCTTACAAAGCAGCGACCTTGTGTAAAACAAAGAACATTAATCACCATTTTACGGTTATATCGAGCTCCAAGTCAAAGATGTGGTTGAGTACTCCGGTTAAGGTGGGCAATGGAGAGGTGTATGCATTGTTTTTTCTTCCCAATAAGAAATTACTAGAAGGATTACAGTTCTATCCCCACTCAGATAACTCTTGACATTTCACACCCAAGACTAGCTTGAAAAATATGCCCTTCCCAGTGTAAGATCAGATTATGAAAACAACCCACTTATAGTCAAAGCAAATGAGCCACACCCCAGAACAACACTGGAGCAGTTTTAGTACACAAACACACTCCTGTCCTGTAATGCTCCTTAATCTAAGTTGTGAATTTATAATGTGTGGTGCTATGTCACTATTCTAGCTTGTGTGTTCTTTATGACTGGTGCGAAGTTCAACTAGGCAGTGCATATTTTGTATCTAATGGGAAGCTTAGTACATAAGCTTGTGCATTTAGTGCCTGGTGCATTGCTGTGTACTAATCCACAAAAACTTGTGCAGTGTCTGACCTTATATTCAGTTTACTACCTCACACATTTGCTATGTCCAACACTAGGTCAATAAACAGGCTCATATGATTACCATTTTGGGCAGTATACTGCATTCTACAGGTTTTGCCCACATGAAGCCTATTTTTAAGCTTGCTTATACATTTAAGATATCATGACATTGTTAAAGCACTAACACAAATAGAAAGCTACATTAATGTATCACATGTTCTGGACAGCAACATTAATCAGATACAGTTAAATGATATAAAGTGTCAATACCTAATAATTCTAATACGGAACTGTAATACCATGAAAATATAATATTTCCTTATTTATGTTTATCATATTGACAAATATATACTGCATATATATTTTTAGGGTATTTATACACAGTGTGTTACATCAATAATAAAAATAGACTAATTTAGATATTCATATATAATCTTCATACAAAAGTCATTAGTACTGTATTAGGAAATGTATCAGGAAACTGGATATCATGATTGAATTACATGAAGGTAGTGAGCTATGCTGTAAATGAAAACAAACACTACATCTAAAAATATATGAGAACAGGTACATGCACACACACACACATGCTCACACCCAGCAGGACTCCAAAACTAGAGGGTAACATGAAAATGAGCAAGACGCATGTCATAAGGAACACTTCTCCAGCATAAAACTAATCCATACACACTACTGGAAAATATACAAATCCTTACAGTATGACACAAATGTTAGGCTGAAGTGAGGTCCCAAATGTGAAAAGTTGCCTCTCCATATTCACAAAAAGGTAGTCACACCTTCATCCACAGAAAGGTAGTCATATGATCACCTACTCAAAGAAACCCTCATACTGCTCACACAGATGAAAGTAGGTCAGGGAGGACAGTACTAGTACCTTTGAACTTTCCCTTGGGTGACAATTATGTGAATACAGATTAGCTCTCAAAAGAAAAATGTCTTAACTGAAGGGGATAACAGGCTGCTGGTGTAGAAAAATAATGATCTAGCTGAAGAAAGTCAGTTAAGAAGTAATAACTGCTAAAGAGAGAAAAAAATCAAAATTCATAAACCTTTGAGACATGAAGTTATCGTTTAGCATCCCAGAGGTATAAAGCTCCCAAGTCTTGTGCATACATAAGTATTGTAAATAACCACTCACAAGTATAATATCCAGTCACCTCAATAATCACACATACACACATATAAATGTTTTGAACTTATAATATATTTGCTGCCTTTGAAAATTAAGGGTGAGAAAAAGTTGTGATTTCAAATGTTCTAAAACCTGAGGTTTTATGAAATTAGGTAAAACATCTCTAACAACCATGCTGAGATAAGCACCTTTTTCATATACACAGATTTACATGACCCTTTTTCTTGGTGATCAGTTTTATCATGCAAAGTACTGATAATTCCTTTTCAATCATAATTATCAAGTATTTACATGATGCATAGTATTATCTAACAGTACTTTCAATTATCTGCAAAAGTTGGGACAAAGGTCTATGTATTTCATAGGATTTCTTCAGATAGCAGGGACTCTTGCTAACTAATAGTACATTTGCGTCACCAATAATATTTTATCAGCTGTTGTTTAAAATTGATCAAGTGAACAGATATCAAGCTTTAAAAATTCTGAAAGCTTATAGTTTTAAACAATCATTCTGGTTTTGTATTTATGTGGGTATATAATAAACCTGGGGCTAGGAGAGAAAGAATACAGCCCACATATTCCATGCGTGTCATAGAAGGCGACTAAAAGGGGTGGGAGCAGGGGGCTGGAAATCCTCCCCTGCAGTATTACTTTTTCCAAAAGAAGGAATAGAGAAGAGGGCCAAGTGAGAATTTTTCCCTCAAAGGCTCAGTCATCTGTTCCTTACGCTACCTAGCTATCGCAGGAAATCGCGAATACATATGAAAAATATAATAAAGCATCAACAAATGATTAATGAAAATTTCAAAAAGCAAAAAGCATAATGATTTTCATTATGCACCTTTGTTTATATTTGTGCTTTTACTTTAAAAATATTTTCAGCAATTTAGAGGATTTTGTGGTTATCTGACAGTTTTGTGGATAATGCCTGTTTCAAGATGTGAACATTTATACAAATGGTAGAATGATTTTATATGAAGTGCAGATAACTGACTACTGTACATACATACATGCACAAATGCAAACACACATTTATATATATATATATTTAAATATATGTATATATATACAAGAGAACTACTGTAGGTATTTCAGCATATCTAGTAATAAGCAAAGAGTCTTTACACTCCATTGGTAAAGGACCTTGTACCTACTTAAAGGAGGCTGGAGAGTATAACAAATGACCATGATGCTCCATTTAGAAAAAGCGAGGATGAAGTGATGTGATAAACGGGGAAGTACAAAGGTTTTGATATTTGAAAACCTTATTTCTCCTGAAGGCAAGTCCTGGGAACAAGTTTATATTGGGCCCATTGGCCCTTACCTGGGAATCTCTGACCCTTCTGTCACTTGGGAAGGCTATCTTACTCTATGACTATTCCTTGCACCACAAGCCTTCCATATAAGCCGTACATGAACTCACAAGAACATGGAGACGTTCTTGACCTGGCTTGAGGGAATACCAACCCACCTTTCTGATTAAGAGTGCTGAAACCCTTTCGATGTTAGAAACAAAGGGAAAAGGTAAGGAGAGAGGAAGGGAAAAGGAGCCAAAGGTTTCCTTACAGGACTCATCTGCAGGAACAAAAATGGCTTTTCATATTGCAAAATCCCATTGCTTCCATGGTAAGCTTAATCCTGTGAGAAAAGATATTGAGATTATATCCACATTTTGAATGGCATGACCATTCTTGATTATCAGAGAAACTCAAATCTGATCAGGGTGATTTTTTTCTAGTTTCCATGGGGACCTTAAGCCAGGCAGCATTAAAAAAAGTTCAAGTTCATGGAATACAAATTAAAGATGAAGAGATAAATATGGAAAAAAAAGAAAATTATGGCTAAACATAACCCAAAAGATTTTAGTAAAATTGAGGGATAAATTGTATGTAAAGAAGGAAGTTAAATTGTATGGGATATTTGAAGGTGACTGATGAGAAAATGTGTGAGGGTATGCCTGGAAATTAGGCACATTCACAGATAAAGGTTCTTCATTCCCTGTTATCCCAGACTAGGGCAGAAGTAAGAATGTAAAGTGTTTTGGCATCAACAGAGATGGTACTAGAAACCTCATAATACAACAACTACATGAACCACTAAAAAGGGAATCTACCCATATATGCTTAAAGAGTGCAAGAAGCCCTGGGTAAACGATTAGTTCCTTTTTAAAAGCAGAAAAGAGCAAATACCACTTTGATAGTTAAGACAGGTAAAAGTGAATCTGCCAAAAATATATATAATGTATCATGGGAATAGCTAAAGGGCAAGATGTACATAACATATAAGCATTGTGGATTTGACAAAAGAGCTCATTCCATAAGATTGATTTCATAACAAAGAAGTGTCTTGAAGGAGAAAACTGAATAAATGGCTTGCGTATTTGTGACATCCTGGGGTTATATTACCACCAATAGAAATGTTAGACGGAATTCTGGAAACAATTGAGACTGAAGAATTACATGGTCCTTTTCAGTTAGCATAATGGATATTGAGAGTGCACAGAAACCTGCATAAAGCATTTAAGATTTTGCTGTAGGAAGGCTTGGTACCAATACAACAGAAAAAATATCATTCCAGTTTTCAAGAAGTTTCAAAAAGTGTCCAAGGGAAAAAACTCAGGGTTCCTTTAAGTGCACACCTAGAGGACAATAATCAAATGAAAGATAGCACAAGTTTTCTGCAGCTCTTGTTTCATGTTCATATTTTGATGGTAATGCTGCTACAGTTTTTCAAGAGATAAGAAAATGCATGAATTGTGGTGGTGAGATCCTACATAGTATTATGGAATTCATGAGAGCTTGGCTCCAACACTGTCAGCAGTGTACATGAATTCTCATGATATGCACCTAAACAATGCACAGCAGCCCCAGAGGAATTATTACCCTAGAGTTTCTTTTCAGTGATTTATTAGAGAAGACATTATTATTCACATAAAGAAATGTGCTGAGTTATTCACATTATCAAGGAAGAAAGAAACCATACCTTTACAGGCCAGTACCACTAACCAGCGTGGTTTGCAGATTATGCATGGGGAAAATTATCACAGCTCGACTGATCACTTATCTGGGGAGGAAGAGGTAAATAAGAAACAGATTTTGACAGCCTCATAAAAGTTAAGATTTCATAAGGTGAATATTCTCTTCTAGGAAAGAGTGAAGGATGGGTAGACTGTATATTTTTACTGAATCCCACTCACAAAAGATAAAGTTTGCAAATTTGAATTTCAGGCAAGCATAAGAAATCTTTTGTACTGGATTCATGGGAAAGGAAGTAGTGGAGACACATATGGAGTGGAAATGAGTTATTTGAGAGGAATATATGTAGTATGACTAGATGGAATGAAGAAAGTCATGAGGGGGTGTACAAGAGATTTGTTTTAGCAGGAAATGACTTTATGGAATGAATGAAATGTAATACTTTGAGGTAGTTTGGGAATGTGAAAAGAATGAGAGATGGGGAGTTTAAAGTAATAGTGTATGCAATTTAAGGGGTTGGTGTGAGGTGGAGACCACCTATGACATGGAGAAGTAGAGTGGAAGAGTACTGGAAGGTGAGAGATAGTGGAAGAATGCATGGAATTGTGTATGTGAGGGAGGCATGTAAGGACTTGGATACATGTAGACTCTTTTGCTGGAGGGAATGAATATTAGAGATGTACATTGGTAGTTAGATAGCGTAGCAAAGGGATCACCAATGGGCCATATTTCTTTATTTTTATTTACGTTAATAATAACTGAAATCTCATCATTACAAATTTGCTGATGTTGTAATGAAAAGATTTTAAGATTTCATAAGTGTTATGAATTACAGATGATGGATGAATTTCAAAAATGGTCAGATGACTGGCTAATGATATTTAATTCAAACAAAAGCATATAAATGAGGAAGGGATATAGGCAGAACAGGCCAAACTTTAACATCTCTTTGAGGTGTTTTAGGTTAGAGGGATCAGCCCATGAAAAGGGCTTATGATCAGACATTCTACCTATTACTTGAGAACCAGTAGCATGCTAGGATGAGCCATCTATTATGAAAAAATTTACCTACTGGTGAACATTACAACTTACCCTATATCAAATATAGCCAAATATATGATCAGAATGATTTTAACAAATTGAGTTTGATCCAAATTGATTCCATCACTCAAAAAATGGACAAGGCTGTGTTAGGAAATATACATTAAAAAGTCTTGATGATGGTGTTAGCATTAAAAGAATAAAGAATAATGTGAAATGTGGGTTAGGAAATGCAAGATGGTATTGGAGTTTGTGCATGTTTTTGATGAGATAAAACACAAAATTCTAATCTGAAGGAGTAAGTCCAGTGTATTTAGAGGCTAAACAAGAAAGTAGTTTGTCAAACAGACTAAGATAATATTTCTGAAGTTATAGGGTAATGCTTTCAACCGGAATGCCATGAGCAGTTAGAAAAACAAGTTTGCATTAGTGGAATGAATGATCAAGAAATGGGGCACCATGAGAGTAAAAACTCCTTAACTACACATACAAAGTAAGAGGTGTCGATATGTAAGTACACACACACAATCTAGTGGTCCCATAATATATACTCAGTTCTCAGAAAGTACAGACATGCAACATAGCAATGGGACTTTGTAGCTCTTATGATTTATTTAGGTTCATACCAAACCATCATTTTTATGAAAATAAGAAATAATACCAGTCAATCAGCATCTTACATACATACCACGCTACATACTTACACAGTACTCAAAGTTGTTTGAGAATCTTTACACCATGAATTAAGTTAACAGTAACTAATTGGTTGTTACCATTGTGCACTTATCCATGAGCATGATACTTAGTTGACTAAGGTCTGGCTTGGTGTTTACACCTGCAGCTCACCTCCTGCCATTGCACCACAACATATCCAAACCAGATTTTCTACTCAGTTCTCAATGAACACATTTGCTTGTCTTTCTGCACATACTTGTATTTTCGCTTCTTCCTTATGGATGACACCCTTACCCACTTTACAGGATGGGATACTAATGATTAGCTTACTTAGGGTGGAGGTCCATGGGGGTGTACTAAGTCTACAATGAAATCATGGTTTCTATAACTATGAACTACCCTCAGACTCTCATAACTGCAAGTCCTGTGTAGGCGATGTAGGAAGAAATGCATGTACATTGAATGTGTTAAAATAAAAAATAGATTTTCACATAAACTAATGTATATATCATGCAACATGAAAACATTACTTCATGCAATGCCACAGTACAAATTAAATGAAAAAGAAAAAAATGAAATTGAGATTAAACTTAATAGCTTTAGAAGTTATGGGTGTAGAGTAACCACTGGAGACCCAACATTATCACATAACAGACTGAAGATCACTAAATGTACAACAGTGAAATGGAGATCACTGAATATATATTTACATACCAAAGTCATTGCAAATAAGTAAATTAAAACTTATGCATCTTTGGATGAAGCTCTTGTACTAAGGACTGGATCATAGATTGTAACAAGTTTCAAGGGGCAGTATTTATCATGTCCAAACAAATCCCCTGGCATGCGGATGATCCATTTGTATCTAGCTTATGAGGGACACTATATTAAATGTAAAGATCTGTTTATTAAACACTGAAAGCAAGATAGTATTATCATATACAAAAATTTTTCAGTCCCATTTTCCCACTCATACCAATACAGGATTTAATAGCCTGAGCACCATTGCTTGCTACTTTCCTCATCAAGCATTCTTGAGTTATCTGACTTAGCCGACTGAGCAAGCTCATGTATGAGAACAAAGAATTTGATGTGCAAAACTGTGCCCATTAATAAATAAGTAGTCTCAATCATTAGTGGTACTGAAACTGAAAAATTATGGTATGTGGCATGCCACTTTATAAATACTGCTGAAAGTGTGGAAGGGTTTTTCAGAGATATTATGCTTATGGCTTTGTGAAGAGACTAACCAGATTCAAAATGTGGACACTTGCTGAATCATTTACATGTGGTAGTTTGGTTAAGTACGACATGCTAAACAATGAATTTTGTTGTGTTAGTACTCTATTCTAGTGAGCAATGGACTTAGTGAACACAGTCATGGATCTTGTCAGGATTCAGTAATTCCTCCAGACAATATACTTACTACCATCCAAGGAAACCAATGAATGCTGTTTGGGATCAAGGTAACTGGCAAAGACACTGCAGGTAGCACAAAACTACCCTTCAAAGAGTTCATGGAAACTATAAGAAAAAGTTATTTCTTATGATGTACTTGTTCATGGCTTCTTAGACAACTTGATTTCTTTTGATGTATGTACAAGTTCATGGCTTCATCAACAACTTGCAAGTCCACGTAATATTGTCAAAACCTGTCTTGTTGCTCACACCTAATGACCAGATGCAAACCAACGACCATTCCTTTCCTTTGTTTGACACAGACCAAGAGGCCAGTGTTTGTGCCACAAGATGGCAGCTGCCAGTTTAAATCTGATACAGAACTGCTATTCCAGTTGCTCAGGGAACAGCACGGGAAGCAGATGAGACCTGTTGGTTAAAAAATATTCAATATTAGAATTTTCCAATACATTGCAATTATTGTGCATGAGAAATAAACAGCAGGACCAAAATATTTCCTCTAGAAAAAATATTTCAGTAATATTTTGTAATAAGTAATCCAGGCCTTTTCACTTTTCCTTGGTATATGTAGATTTATCATTTCTAGTGTCCATAAAATAGCCTCTACATTTAATTTTGCTCTTACAAATGGAAATTATACTAAAGACATGACTGTAGTGAACAACTTATGTGTCTTGTCTTTGGACCTGGCATTTTTAGGGCACATCTGTAACAGATGTTGCATCCCTGTGTGCCTACCTCTTAGGGTGAAGTGTACCCTTTCTGCCCTAATAAGCATTCATATATCCTCAGAAATTTGGAGAGTGCTGGATAAGCTTATCAGATAATAAAGAAAATCTTCATTCTTTTTCATGAAAGAGGGGAGTAAAATGGAAATGTACAAAGTTAGTGAGAGTGAGGAGGTCACACTTGAGAGAATGCAAGGCATACCCCTTACAGGACTAGCTGACTGAAACAAAAGTTCTGTTGTGTTTGTATGATTAAATGGCAGTGATTATAGGCCCATTGTTTACCCCTTTGAAAACTGTGATTGTGGGGTCTTCATCCTTAAGAAAATAATTTGAGTTTAAGCATTTTTTGTATCTCATAAATCAGATTTTTTATTATTATTTATTATTATGCATGATCGCTGTTTCCCGCGTCAGCGAGGTAGCGCCAGGAAACAGACGAAGAAAGACCCATCC
>JAUUDW010546011.1:0-12080 GCA_032361385.1 Panulirus guttatus | reverse complement strand
AGAGGTTTCTAAAGTGTCGTTAAGTAAGTTGTAGACTTAGGAACTTGGAACTCTGTTCCCAGGGGCTGCCCCAGGGGGATGTCCCCAGGCCCTGATCCCAGGGTCTATTCCCAGTGGTTGTCCCTGCAAATTGTCCCATCAAAGATTGTCCACAGAGTCTGCCCCCAGGGACTGTACCCATAGGTTGTCCCCAGGGATTGTCCCTAGAGACCCTCCCCATGGACTGTCTCTGGAAACTGTCCTCCCAGGGGTTGTCCCTAGATTGTCCATGGGGGCCCGCTCCAGGGAATGCGTCTAGTAACTTCCCTCACGGACTGACCCCAGGAGCTATCCTAAGGGAACCTCCCTAAGGACTGTCTCTGGAATTTTTTCTCGGGGACCTGTGCCCAAGGATGCCCCAGGACTGGAGCCAGGGATGGGGTTAGGACACTAAACGTTTAGAAAGTGAGAAACAGCGTCAGGTCAGGTCCGGGTGCAAGAGTTGAAGACGGACGGTTGTTGGTGGAAACGGTAGCCCTTGGTGATCTGGCCGAGGTCGTGTCGGTCTAAGCGGTGTGGACGCAACTACTGACAATAATGACCCGCTTTTAGTATCCAGAGAAAGATGGAAATGAAGGTTTTGTTGCAATGTGAAGCGAAGTCTTGCTGAGGACTGCGTCTCAGTGTAAGGTTAGGGAACAGGTCTGCAGTGGACGGCTTCGCTTAAGAAGTAACGACGTTCCCACACTCGGGCTCCCTTCGAATACCTCATCGCTATTGGACGAGAGAAGAAAACGTGACAATATTGCCAGATATTATCTTCCTGATGGACACAACCAGAAAGAAAATGTGGAAAAATTCAAAAGGTCAGAAAAGATCGGATCGTGTGGCGCCGTCAGTCAAAGCTGCAGGTATATTTCCTGCCCCGGCTGTGTACGCCAGACTGAGGCCAGGAATGACTGCCAATAGACTGGGGATGTCAACCTCGCTACAGAGTTGGCCAAAGTTCGTACGACTGTTAAACTGGGGACAATTTTTCCATGTAACTTACAGTCAAGTTGTCCAACGCGTGTGATGCCTTATGGCAGCCTCACGTACGGACACCATACACCATCACCACGTACAGGCACACACCAACAAGCACGTCACTGACTGACATGGACGCTTGCCAGGAACGGACACGGACGGCCGCCTTTTCCAGCAACTAAAACGAATTAAACTTTACACACCTAGAGGTAGTTTGTACTCTCTCTCTCTCTCTCTCTCTCTCTCTCTCTCTCTCTCTCTCTCTCTCTCTCTCATGACCCCCGCCGGGGGGGGGGGGAGGGGGTCATACAACCATTCTGACAGTAAGTTAGAAACAAAAAGGAACTTTAGGCCAGATGGACCATTTACCTGAGACCAGAGACCTTGAGGTCAGACGCTAGAGACCTGAGACCAGTGACCAGGAGGTCGGAGGCTAAAGACCTGAGACCAGAGACCAGGAGAGCACAGGCTAGAGACACTGAGGTGAACCTAGAACAACAATCAGCAGATCAAAGTCGCACGCTAAACATCTTACGACAAGAAAGTGACCTAAAACCTGAGACCTTAGAAAGGCCAACGATCAGAGAGGACCACATTCGTTGAAGGACATTTGCCCTCATAATAGTAGGTGTCCTGAGGCAAAAGGTTATACACAGTGATGATATAGTTGTGGAAACTACACAAACCTCAACAGGTTTTGTGGCAACACAGAGTGGGAACGAGGGTTCATTAGCCGGAAACCAGGCTGTTGTGATAAGAAGTTCTGACCAATTTACGTAGAAAGAGCAAAGACATTGTTAAGTATGTTGCGGGAATGTTAAGGAAGGAGGAAGAATAGTTTAATGAAATATGTCAAAAGGAAAAGGAACTTGGAGATGTGCGTGACAAAGATACAAGTAACGCTTCAGGCGGGCGCTATGCCCAGAGCAAGGAGCGAGGTTGGCACGATTAGAAACTAAGAACAATGAAACTTTGAAAAGAATCACCTGGGCACGGCGGGAGATAATCCAGATTCTTCTCTATATTCATCAGGAATAAACTGTCACGTAAAGAGCAGCTAATCAGTAAGAATTATAGAGGATGGTGTGAGGATGCGTAAGGAACTGAGGGATAAGTTCATAAGTGTTTTCACAGTGGAACGCAGTGAAGCTCCATCAAGAGTCAAGTGGACAGGAGAGATCTTGAAAGCCCTAAGGTATCAAGTCACTATCAGTATACGAGAGACCTTGACCTTTACAAGTCTCATGTTCCTGATGAAATTTCAACATTTGCGCTACAGATGTATGCAAATCCAGCGGGCAAACCTCGTGCAAAGCTATTCACGATGGGGCTGGGGAGAAGCAAGGTGCCAAGAGAGTGAATAACGGCGAAAGGGTACAGGCGCTGAACCACTGACCAATATCCCGGAAGAGTGTGATCTGTGAGGTTCTGGAAGAGATGATTAGAAAGGAAACAGAAATCTTTCTACAGAAAAGGAATTATCTGCGGGAAAGACAGGAGGGCAGTCTTAGGGGAAGGTCCAACGTAACAAACCTCCCGAACTTGGGCGAAGGAGTGCGCTCTGTCTCAGGCAACAGGCAAGACTGGCTGGACTGTTTGTATCTGGACTGCCAGAAAACAGTTGACCCTGTGCTGCCTGGATCTCCGGGAGGGAAGTGAACACAGGACGCAGGTCAGAGGAGCAGTCTGCAGATGGGTGGAGGTCACCAGTGGAGTGCCACAGGGTTGTGTTCTGAAGGTATAGACTCCTACCTGAAAATGTTTGCAGATGATGCAAAGGTCGTGATGGGAGTCACAAGCGTAGAGGATTGCATCACCTCACAAGAGGATCTCGACAAACTCCCAGGTTGGTCATATACATTGTTGATGAAGTTCATTCCGATTAAATGTAAAGTACCGAGGCTGGGTCACAGCTACACAAGGCCTCAATATGATTATCGTCCAGCAGGAAATAAGCTGCAGGACTCTCTGTGTGAGAAGGACTTGGGAGTTGACACCGTCCCTAACCTGCTGCCAGAGTCCTACCTTTGGGAGACAAACCGTCTGCGGCAAATGTCAGAATAGCTTTCAAGTTCATGGATAAGGAAACGCTCATCAAACTGTTCGCATCCTGCATAACACAAAGCTAAAAATGCTTCTCAGGTGTGGTGGCCGCACCGGCAGAAGCAGAGGGAAACAAAGATGGTTTCAGAAATATGAGATATGAGTTGCGTGGAAAAGCTAAAGGCTTCATATATGCCCACCATGGAAGAGAGAAGAATAAGGGGTGACCTGATCACAACCTTTAAGATTCTTCATCAGGTTGATGGCATAAACAGTGAACAGTTCTTCGAGAGATGCAGGGATAGATCAGCTAGAAGACATAGCACGAAAATAAGCAAGAAACTTGTCGAGAAAGATGTGAAGAAGTGCTTTTACAACATAAGAATTGCGGAACGAAATAAATGAAGGCATGATTACTGCAGACATGAAACAGATATTTAAAAATTTGCATGACTACATAATGTACAAGAGATGGGACCCCACGAGTGGAAGACTCCCTCCCCATACAGTACAGATAGGTGATTGCTAATATCTAAATACACACACACACACACACACACACACACACGCACACAGACACACACACACACAATGTGAGAGACCAAGTGAAGAGAGAGGGAAAAGAAAAGACTACATTGAGATGGCTGAACACAGGTAAGGCAAGAGGACCGGACGACCCTGCTACTGTACTGCAACGCACGTCAGGATTGTTGGTTGACGGACGCGACAGACTGGAGGTAACTTCTGCTGACGGATTGCTAGTTGCTTGTAAATAGATGGAACTTCAGGATAGAATTAGGGAAATGACTTTGATACTGTTGCAAATATAAAGAAAAAAAATCCTAAATAGATAACATCTCAAGTGTTCTGGCCAGAGTGATGCATGATAATATTGAGGGAGAGAGAAGGTAAAGGAGGGGAGGGCTGCCCATTCGTAAGGAGATGCAGCTCCAGGTGTCAGGAATACTGATATGTGGCCCATTCCGAGAATACATAAAGAAAGAAAGATAACTGTAGGAAAAAAAGGCAAATCGATCATTACGAGAGCACATCTCCTCAAACAATAACATGAACATGTAATGCTTAAGTTTGGTAATGTGGTGAATGGGGAAATAGAACGAGCAAAAGTGGAACCTGACTCAGGGAGGTAATATAGTCACGGAAAATTATAATTCTTTTGGTGTTTTGAACTGGGAAACTTAGATCAGTAACTAGGAACCAGGCCACTATGGTAAAAGGGTCCGTAATTTTACGAGAACCGAGTAGAAACGCGAACCTTAAACCTTAATATAAGACGAAAAGGGAGAACAAGTCGGATGGTTTCATATAAGGTGTCAAAAAGTGGAGGAGCCGAACCACGTGTTGTGGGAACATACAGAGAGACGGCCCCCAGCCAGTGTGCATTTAAAAGGTATACAAGAGCAAGAAACGATTGCAGAAGGAACAGTAGAGAATCGCTGGAGGATGCGGCAGGAGACAATCGAAAACTTTTTCACAAATAGCTTTGGAGCGAATTGCTTGGGAGAGACAGCTAATGGGGCTGAGGGATTCAGAGGAAGGGTTGTTGAGGATGATACAGGGATATGCGAGGAGGTGAACGGGAGTTCAAGAGTTTTGACAGAAGGAGACACTGTAGCCCTAATACCAGTGTCATGGAATAAGGTCTTGAAAAGCGTTTAGATATGTGCAGGGGACATTAAAGAATGTAAAAGGGTCTTGGCTTACACACGACTCATAGTCTTGATGAAATATCTCCATGCATACAGAAGATGTGCACAGATACTCTACGCTTGACAAGCCACAAGAAATGTTGTTCATGATGACGTTAGAGGAAGGTAGAGCGCCAGGGACCAAGACAAGCTCTAAAGCGCCTCTTACATGGCCGATGAAAGAACCACTAGAACAGACCTGCTGGAGGCCATAACAAGAAGTTACAGAAAATTTTTGTTTGAAAGGACGTAAAGTACTTTATGATGCACGTCGATGAGGTGGAAGAATGGAACAAATTATGAAATGAGATGGTCAATGTGTAAAGCACATAGAAAACTGAAAATATCAAGATAGCAGTGAATGTTCAAGACATGGGGCCCCACCAGTGTAGAACTCCCTGCCCGTACAAAAGAAACAGGTAATTACACACACGACCGAAGACGCTTTTTTTCCCGCGAGTGACTTGATGAGGAATGAAATAAGAAAACCATTCAGCAGGTATGTCATTAGTAGATAGACGCTGCAGGTAAAAAGATCCTTGCAATGGCTAGCGAGTAAAGCAATAGACGCTAACGCTGATGGCCTCCAACACTGTCGGCCTAAAGTCACTCAAACAGTTGTGCACATTATCAGTAGCGCTGAAGAGAAGGCATGGAGACACGACCATACATGATACGTTCATTCCAAGAGCATAATGAACACATTATGTGAACAGAACTCATAGACAAATCAGTGAGAAATTAAAAAGGAAGTAACGATCAATCTTAAGTGAGATCCGCTGGATGGCTGTGTCCCCGACATGTAACTGTAATCTTGGGGCACGTAACTGGTGCATCTCGCAAATCTTGACACCACCTGTGGGGTTCCCAGGACCGCCATTGGTAGTTCGGTCAGCCAATCTCAGGGACTAAAGTAATAACTGAGGTGTTTCTGGAGAATTCATTGGCTGGATTATCGAGCTACTCACACTGCTGTTTTGACGTTGCCCATTGGCTGTCCAGGGAACCAGTCATACAAGTAAGAATTGCTTTTTGAACATGCATCACATCAACAATCCAAGTTAAATTCTTCTAGGAAATCTAACAAGTTCTGGGTGAGGTTGATCAAAGCCGGAAACCCAGCTAAAGCCGACAAGTGTTGGAGCAGCCCAGGGAAGCTGAGGTCACTCTTGAAAGTAAACTTCAAAAGGGTAATAAAGGCTAATGAAAGTAGGTTAATGCGGCAGTTTGATTACCCTTAAGAGCTAAATGGTCATAAAAAACCTAATTAAGCTCTTCAAGCATGATTACTTCCTCTTAAGCTAATTAATCCTGACAAAGCTAATTATTTCTGACAAAACTAATTAGTCCTGGTAAAACTGATTAATCTTGTCAAAGCTAATTAATCCTGAAATGTTAACTAATTTTACCTTGAAAGGCAAATTCCACCTTGTTAAGATAAATGACAATGACTAACTCTTAAAGACTAATTAACCCTGAAGAAGGTAATTAGTTCTGCCAGAGGTGGCTTATTATGACTGGGGTACCTCTCCTGGCAAGGCTAGCGGGTAAAAACACAGGCTATATTCAGCAATGGCTACCCCATGCAAGACAGGAGTACGACTTGTACCTGCAGGTTGGACGGAGTGATAGCGGGAGAAGGAAACACGTGACACAATACTGCAACACCCCACCATCAGCGATGTGACCCGAGAACACCTGTCTGGTTGGCATATAACCGTGGTGTGTTGCCAACTGGGAACACAAACATTACTGGTATGATATTATGTGTTCTTTGCACCTTTCATCGTGTGGCGAGTCAAAAGGTCGACTGCAGGAGAGTTCCTCGGGTCTTACCATTACCAGAATCACGTGAAACAATGAAACACAGAATTGAAATGTAGGGTGTTGCGCCTCAGCTGGTCACGGACAAGTTTGTCGTAAGTATATTGACTGTATGGAAACAACACAGTCTATCTTTTCTCGTTCCGGCCCCTCACCTTTCCTTATGGTTAGCACCAGACGCTGGGGTCTGACCTGCCCGGGGTGCCGGCTGGCAGTAAGCCCCACACAGCAACACTAATGCGTTACTGAGAACTTCGCATTTCAGCCTTTGAGACTAAAGCTCAGCCTCATATCACACTAACACTTATAATCTCACACTTATACAACAGTAGCAATGAGAACCTCACACTGAGACTGGACTTAACATTCATATCACACTAATACTTGGAACTTGACGCTCATACCACACTACCACTAGGAACTTGACACTCAAACCACACTACCACTTAGAACTTAAGCTTTAAGTTTATTTTTATCTCTTCTTCCTCTTCGTGGTTTTCCTCAACAAGTTTTTTATTTCCCAATCTTCCTTTCGCCGAAGGACTGACCTGGATGAGGACATTCGTCCACGGTAAAAGAAAAAGATGAAAATTAGATTCTAGGAAGAGCTAAGCCTTACCTTAGAGAAGTGCCGATGTCGCTACGGCAGCACCATACACAGAGCCGACCCACAACACGTCCTGTCGCAAGGGGAATAGATGCTGGCCCAGCGCGTCGCCTTCATATACCCTCCTGATACGGTGTTGTACTAAATATTTTTTTGATAACTTCTTGACATGAGTCCAGCACTTCTGATACTCACCGTACCCACAGCAGGAGTGTCTACAGTGAGGTCACTAGGATTGGACCTGCAGGTAACTCTGTGGATACTGGTGTTTGTTGATCCTGGTAAAGGTTTATCTTGCGTCTGGTAGCGCCGACGCCATATTTCAACATCAACAACATACGATAGTCTACTCTAGAGTCAATATGTTGTCTGTCAGGACATAGATATAAACTTACAGTCTTTTCTGTGAGCAATTTAAAAAAAAAAAAATATTTTTCACAAATTGAATTTGGAAACGGAGGAAAAGTAACGTTGTATCGCCCATTACACGACAGTCACGAGCCCCTACATAACAGCACCGCCAGACCGTGCTACAGTCTCCTCTCCTCCTGTAGCCTTTACATTTAGTGATGACATCACAGATGTCCCTCCACACGCAACGCCATGATAGACCCCTGAGCTCCCTGATGGACCCCTGGCCTCCCTGGGGCAACCATGATAAGACACTTGACCTCCCTGGGGTACCAATGATGGACTTCTGTGACTGGACCTACGTCAGGTCAGGTCAGGTCAAGAGAGATAGGATACCTGGCACCACTGGAAACGCTACCCTCCCAACATTCCTGCAGTTGTGATAGACTCTGGCTGAGCCATCGTCGAAGTCTGTTGTGGCTGTCTCTGTTGGTCTGTTGAGGCCCAAGGAGGAAGGTCTGTTATTAGACCATCGCTGAATCTGTTGTTGTAGCTGTAGGTCTGTAGAGGACCAGAACACTTGCTTCACACTGAACCTTCATCTTTGTCTGTTGTAGGCTTGTGTGTGCATCTGGAAGCAGTCATATATCAGAAAGTTTTATGTAACTTTCATAATTACTTCCTGCCTCAAGAGTTCCCTCAATCTACAGCGGAACCACGGGTCATAAAGTGGTATGGTCTTGTTTATGTGTCAACGTGGCAGGAGCGCACGGCAAATGAGCAGGAAGTGTTCAGTGTCTTCGTTGCAGTGAGAGCGACATGGGCAGGAGGAGTCTTGGGATATGCTGAGTCAGTGTCTGTAGTAGTGTAGGGATGGGTGATGTCCAGACCTGTAGACGGGAAAGCGTCTTTCGTGTTTGTCTGGGGAGTGCGGTTTCAGATGGGTGTACTGTATGTCTGGTGGGTTGGAGTGTAAGACTGAGTCGGGAGGTCGGGTGTTCGGTGCTCGTCGGGTTATCACACGGTGCATGTATTTTGTCGGTGTTATTTTTGCTGGTGGTTGTAGGGGGGGGGGGGGGATCCGTGAGTAGAGGTTACTGCAGTATGATGCGGGGGTTAGTTTTTTGTTTTTACTTGGGGGTTGGTGGCTATCTATAGCAGTGTTGTCCAAACTGGGGAATGTGTACCTCTGGGGATACACGGCATTATTCAAAGGAGTACGTGAGAAGATAATGAAAAATATCTTCTTTTTTTTTTTTAACTGTATCACATACAGGTTATATGGTATTTTGGATCAGTAACTTTAGTGAGCATGTGTAGGTGTGCATGGGTGATTGTTTAAGAATGTAGAATAATTAAATAACCACAACATTTACGCAGTTTCCAACTTAACTGAATGACAAGAGAACAGAGAATGAACTGAAATGAACGAGAAAGAAATTGAGGGGAGATGGGAGTAGGGAGAAGGGAGAGAAAACGGGACAGGACGCCTACGGGAATCGTGCTGAACTCCTCGCTCGAGTCAGGCTTGCTCAGTTTCGTCGTAAGAGTGAAAGAGTGAACATCTCTGTTTCAAGTTCACATGTAAGCTTACAGACACAGTCATTTCTTTAACAGCAAGGAATATGGGTAGATTGTAGCAGCCGCAGCAGCAATGCAAGTGAAGGAAATCAAGCAGCTGTGCAGAAAAAGAAATCAGACCTAACTAAATATAGGCAATACAAGGAAGATTATGTCCTCCGGAACCTTTGTGCTTCTTTTGTGGGAAGAGGTTGGCCAACAGCAGTATGAAACCAGCTCACCTCCAGCGTCACCCTAACACAAAACATCAGTGTCATGTTGGTAAACCGGCGGAGTATTTTAAAAGAAAGCTTTCTGATTTTAAGTGTTCCCAGACAACGGTTAAGAAAGCCTCCACAACATCAAGCGAAGCTCTGGAAGCATCCTTAGCTGTATTTTTATAGCTGCTAAAGCTAAAAAGCCATTTGAAATAGCTGAAGAACTGCTATTGCCAGCTGCAGTTGTGATGGCTGAAAAATGCTCGATAAAAAGGCAGCCGACCAACTAAAGGCTGCTCCTTGTCCCATCAAACTGTTTCTCGAAGGGTGAATGAAATGAGTGCAGATGTTATTGATTAAGCTGGGAATAAGCTGAACACAAGCCAGTCTTTTTCACTTCAGCTTGACGAACCGACTGACGTCAGTGGAGAGGCTCAACTTGTCTCATTTGTGAAGATACATTGATGGAGATGATATAGATGAACGTGTACTTTTTTGCAAAAAATTAAAGAACACACAACTGGGAAAGCCATTTTCAATGTCATTAATCTGTTCTTCTCTGAACAAGGGCTTGGATGGGAATCTTGCATTAGCTCACGTTCAGATGCTGCTGCATCCATGACCAGGAAAGTGCAGGGACTCGTTGCATGGATTATGAAGGAAAATCCTGATGTGGATTGGACTCATTGCATCATTCACAGAGAATCATTAGCATCCAAAAATGAGTTGAGAGTTGCATGGGATATTGAATGATGGCGTCAAAGTAATCAACTTATAAAGTCAAAGCCACTTAATGCTCGCCTGTTTCACAGACTGTGCGAAAACATAGGGTCTGAGCACACAGAGGTTCGCTGGCTGTCGAGAGGGAGGGTATTCGCCAGGTTGTTCGAGTCGCGAGATGAGGTAGGCTCCTTTTCATCAGATCGTGGCTCTCCTTTTGCCACATTTTTTGAAAATACTACTTGGCTTGCACAACTGGCATATCTTGCAGAAATATTTAGCATTATGAATAAGCTAAATTTGTCTCTGCAGGGCAATGATACAAACATCCACAACTTATATGATAAAGTTGTTGGTTTTCAAAGGAAAATAGAGTTGGGGAAGGAGATATTCTCAGGGAGAGATATTACGTGCTTTCCTCTGTCAGATTTTTTTTTCCAGTAACAATGATAAGAGAGACTCTGAAATCAGTTATTGTGGAACATTTGACCAACCTTATCTGTGCTTTAAGATCTTACTTTCCTGACATATATGAGAGATCTGTACAGCTGGATCAGGTTAGAGAATCATTCCTCCTATCTGAAAATGATATGAAGAGGGTTCCTATTTACCTTCAGGAAGCACTTGTTAGAGGTGTATTCAGACCATGGCCTCAAACTGATATTTGAAGGCTCATTCCTCACACGGTTTTGGAGCTGTCTAAAGAAGGAGCGCCCTGACCTAAGAAAGAAGGCTTTGGAAAACCTTTTGTCCTTTGGGTCTGCTTACCTTTGTGAAGCATCTTCCTCTGCAATGAGCGTTATCAAGTCAAAACAGAGAAATAATCTAAATGTAAACCTGGAACAAACGCCTGATCTGTCTTAGGACCGGTTCTCTTTCTCATATATATAATCAAAATTGATAATGGGTTGCGTTGTAAGATATCAAAATTCGCAGACGATAAAGCGACAGCAGAAACTGAACGTGTACAGCTGCAAGCTGACAGAGGCAAGCTAAAGGACTAGGGTCACATGAATTTTGTTATCGATAAATGCAGTTCGCAACTATCAGTAAAATGAAGATGGCAAACTATAGAATAAATTTCCTAAAGCTTCATAAGGTAAATGAGGGAAAAGACTTAGCTATAATAATCTCTGATGACCTGAAGACGCGTAACCATTTCATATGAACAGTACAAAGACGAACAAAATTCCTGGCTTTATTAGCATTTGAATTCAAGTCCAAGAAACTAATTCTCAGTCTTGATTATTATTCACTGGCGCGTCCTCGCCTTGAATACTGTATTCGGTTTTGGCCAACCTTCTTGAACAAAGACAGCAGGAGAGAGAGCGTGCAGCGGAGAGCTACCAAGATGATACCCCGACTGAGAAATGAATTCTACAAGAGCCGAGTAAGCAACTTTAACCTAGTTGAATTGGAACAGAGAAGGTTAAGATGTGATCCACTAAAGGTAATTATCATAATTATCAAAGGCTTCGATAATCTCAGACTTTCAAGCCATAGTATTCAAGACCAGATGCGTCTGATTTCACTGGTAGTGATGGATGCAAACTCGAAGGCAAACATTTTTTCTTCGAATGAGGCGAAGGACATTTTCAACAGGATGGCTGATTTATGAAATGATTTACGAATCAGGGTAGTTGAACGCGACACCACAGGTTCGTTGAACAATACACTTGATAGATTCCTGAAGCCCACATTTACATTTGCGTCTCCTTGTGATTCAGTGTTCATTTACTTTGTTCTTCAGTTTTTCTCCTCCTACCCCACTGCTGGTTATCTGTTTCCGATCCCTTCCGCCACCACCCGCCGCCTGGAGAGGGCCAACGAGTCTGTCGCTGTTTGATTTCCTTTCTATTCTTTTGTAATTACCTGCGTATACAGCAAGTACTTGTCTGAGTACAGCTTGTGGCGACTGTTCTTGTGTGTATTACTTGTGGAGGGTGCACATGTGCTTCACTTGGCCCACACCACGCGACTCGGGATATGACCTTTCCTTGACCTCCCTGTTTACTACCTAGTTACCCCCATCCCCTCCCCATC
>JAUUDW010545899.1:0-19706 GCA_032361385.1 Panulirus guttatus | reverse complement strand
CAACTTTCTCCTTTCACACACTTTTCCAAACTCAGTCACCAACTTCTGCAGTTTCTCACTCCAATCAGCCACCAGTGATGTATCATCAGCGAGCAACAGTTGACTCACTTCCCAGGACCTCTCATCCCTAACAGACTACATACTCGCCCCTCTTTCCAAAACTCTTGCATTTACCTCCCTAACCGCCCCATCCATAAACAAATCAAACAACCATGGGGACATCACACATCCCTGCTGCTGACCGACCTTCACTGGAGACCAATCACTCTCCTAATGTAATTCTAATGGTACAGTAAAAGAAAGTGTCTTAGGTGTAATGTTATCCTTATGATACAGAAAATAATTCTCTTAGGCAGAATGAAATCCTTATAGTACAGAAAAAAGTGTCTTAGGTGGAAAAGAATCCTTATGGTACAGTAAATATGTCTCTTCGGCGGAATGTGATTCCTATGGTAGAGTATACAAGTCCATCCCAATGAAGTCTTGCTTTCGAATGTAATGTTGTCCGGCCAGCATGCAAGCGCATTATTTTTGGCACTAATCATGATCTGTAAATTAGTTTTTGCCCAGCAGGCAATGTGTGATGCCTTTCTCCCTCTTTAAGGAATTTTTTTTCCCTGGGTTTCACATACGTTCATTCAGATGTTCATTCCTTTCCCTAGATTTCGTGTAGGGGACATTATATCTATACTCCTTGAAAGCATCTGGGTTTATAAGACTCAAAATGAGAATCGGAATAATCACGTAGGATTTCGCACTAATGTTCAGAAACTCAAAACGATTTATGGAAAACTCGTTTTCTTGGGGTCAGCAATAAGCACCTACTTGTAATCTAGCCATGTAATGCTGAGTAACCACAACACACACACACACACACACACACACAAGGAAGACAGAGCAATACTCATTGTATATACTCCAAGGGACACTGCAGTCTGCTTCCTTGTTTTTTTTCTCATGCAGATTCCAATTTACACACTGCAAGAACTCGATTTAGTTAGATTTCAAAAGTAACTAATACCTTAGAGCCTTTAATATCTGATTTACATATCGGATCGTAACCATAAGTATTTTTCATAATTAAGCTTTACAGAAATATCAGATTCGGTTATTAATAGAAACGAAAAACTCAAAAAATTCTGAGATTTCGCAAAATTGCTCATGAAACGAAAAACGCGGAAGAAAATATATTTCCCTAATGTATTTTTCCGCTGAAGACCAGAGAAAGGAGACAAAGAAGAGGTGGCAAAAATATTAACGTATATACATTTTTTTTAGGGTTGCTCTGCTCTCGGAAAAATTAATATCTAATTAACAACCCTGTGCAGCGAAGCCTGTTCAGAGCCAGGAGGGATGGAGGATAATTAAGGGCTAATAGCGGGCATAAGTGGACTGGTAAATGATCTTGAGGAGATTAATGTTATGTGGATCTGGCATGGAAGGATCATAAGTGGCGTGAGTTGTGTCATTTGATAAACTTGAGTGAAATGAGATGACGTCTTCGTCCACATAAACCGCACGAACTAACAAACAGGTAAAGAAAAATGACAAACACTGCCGCATGTGAAGCTGGTCAGTATATATATATATATTCTTGGTGTCGAAAGATCCATTTACTGACAAAATTCCTCGTCATAGGCAAGCCTTGAAAAACATAAAAAAGGACTGAAAATAAATTACAAAGTAAGAAGAAGAGTGGAAGGAATTAAGAATTTTGAGAAGGAGCAAATCCTGCCTTTTCAGAAAGGTCAGGTTGTAGCTGTTAGGAAAAAAACACGGAAAAGATTAAAGGATTTCCAAAGCTTAACGGTGTAAGGAAAGAAGAAGATATCACAACGGCTTTATCCTTGAGTTACCAAAGGCCACATGGTAATCACTTGACGCAATGACGAGCCGAGTATCACATAGAATAGCTAATTGCGCGGGCTCATAAACAGCCAGTTCTGAGGAGCAAAAACCGAAGTAATACCTAAAGAAGAGGGAGAGAGATTCACCGACAATTTGAAGGAGGGAAAATGGGTCAAGTTTTGAGGTTAGATTGGAAGATTTGAAAAGTAGATTTACTGTAGACACGACTCTGGCAATTGTGTCCTGGGAGGTTCGCCGCGGATGTAAGAGTAGTTCTCCGTGCTAGGGCGATTCAATCACTTTTTATAATGGAAGCAATTGTTCAAGAAACTTCGTCAACTGATCAGAGGTAGAGGAAGCAAAAAAATGGTTCGGATGTCCACGTGGTATGGATTAAGTTCATCGTGGTGTAGTGGAGTTTCTGAGCCACTGAAGGAGACGAGGAGAGCGTTGTGAGGAGATTCAGAAAGAAAAATGAGAAGGAATTAGGTGCTGGAAGCCTTAAACATTTAACCGTATTACGAGTATTCCTTTCACCGTCAGTTCTCCTTGTCATGTTAAATCTAAAATTGTAATGAGAGTGTATTTATCGAGGCCCCATCGGCTAAATATGCCGAGTGCGTGCAGAATTAAAGTTTACATGCAGATTTATGAACGAAAAACACTACTGGAGGCTTTAATTGCTCGTCATTACGGGTAATTACAACACACACTCGACGGGTCAGATAATGCCGGGGAAGCTTCATTACTCTTGTTCTCGGAAATGAGCACAAACACCGTCCGCAGAATTCCTCGTCGGCGTGAGTCGCGCTGTAAAGCAATTTTGTGCCGTTCGTGACTGTCTTGACCCGAGAGAAAGAGAGAGGGATGTTATAATGACCGATCATGATACATTCTATTTCAATCTTGTATCAACCCTGTTGACCGATATCTTAGTCGTAGGTATCTATGACATCCTTGAACCCCTATTTCAACTCCTATTTTTCACTGTTTTTCCACCCATTAGGTATTACGCTGGTATACTAAATTGAACACAAAGTTAATCCACTTAATAGCCTTCTGCACCAATCAGATCCCTGTTTTACACATGCAGAACCGATCATTTTAATCCTGGCTTCTTCTTTTAAGTCTCAGTTATGAGAAGAAAGTCCTGTTTACCTTATATATTAAATATTCTGTGTCTCTGATTTCTGTCAGAATTCCCTTTTTCATTCATCCTTCATTAGATATTCCTATTATCGTACGTTACTTTTTAGCCTTCAAGTAGCAAAGCTAATCAAGACTTCCCTATACTTTTAGACTGGTTACGTCCTACAGATGTTGATATTTAAAGAACCCAGACGAAATATTACTAGGAAATAGAACGAATTTGTCCTGTTGCTTTGGGAGTATGTAAGATATTATCGTGAGGAAATAATGTTAGATATATCGATAAAAGATCTGCAGAACTGTTCAGCGTTTTAGTTATGTATTATCAAGACATGTTTCTCCCGAGGCTTTTACCAACTCTTTTTTTTCTAATATTCGATCGTTTTTCCTGCAAATGGAAGATCTGCCGTCGACCTAGACAAGTGTCAACCGAAACCGAAACGCCAGTCGTGTGAAAGAGAGAAATCTCATCAAATTTGAAAGACTTCTTGAAATTCTCTGTAAAAAATTAAATAAGATAAAAATCACACATTATGCGCCCACCTGATATTTGACGAAGAAAACGGCAAACCTGATGAAAACAGAAGCGTCGACGTCTCCTTCGTGAAGGTGTTCGCATCTCGTTGACAAAACCAATCTCAAGAATTCCCAACGACCGTAAGTAAATCTACGAGGATTCCAGTCAGCCGCAGAGGTAGCCACGGTCCGTTTCCCTCCCCCTCCGTCTCCACTACCACCACCACCACCACCACCTCCTGCAGACGCATGGGTCCAGCTTAAAACCAGTAAAACTGAAACAAGATACACCAGCCCTTGAAAGGCGGCAATGCGAGAGTGACGGACGTTTATGCCATGGCTCAGCTGCCTCGCTGAGAGAGAGAGAGAGAGAGAGAGAGAGAGAGAGAGAGAGAGAGAGAGAGAGAGAGAGAGAAATACATCTGCCGTGTGTTAACAATCAGCGTTAAAATATCACAGTGCTAGAAGTAAACACAGGTTAATCCATCCGGGGATGCCAGAGTTAAACAAAACAAAAAATCACATTTACTTATAATTTCCTGTTTAAAAGGAATGCGTCCATAAATATGGTGAACTGATGACCCCTCGATAGATATAATCACATAATTAAAAAAATCTTACGGGTCACTACCTGCAGCGATAGCGTAGGAAAAGATTATAACTGTAATGCGAAAACAAGTAAGAAGATCCGTTTATCAGTTGTTGGCCTCTCTCGTTTTACATGTTAACCATTTTCTGACGACGCGTACGTACGACTTTCTCGTTCGCCGTGCAGAACATAGAGGGCGCCACAGTTTGTTGTTGGATGAGGGTAGAGACCGCAAGATAATTGCAGTTAAGCGACGCTTTTGCCAAACTTGGGATTCGTCGACGCTATGTGATTACTAACTGTGATTATCGTCTGAGTGTTTATGGGAGGTAGTTTTATACTCGTGTTGCCCCCGTCTCTTAACCTTGTATATATATATAAATGTACTATGTCTTTACTCCTGTATGTGTATAGACACATACTTACCTCAGCCTAAGCCAGGTACCCATTTCTCGACGTGCTACGATGGGAGGATGAACACATGGGGTGTGTGTGTGTTTTTCTCTGTGTGTTTTGAGGATGGGAGTAAATCTATTTTTCACACCTGACTTTGAGGATTCTTGCCTTCTCGTATGCCATTCCAGCACTTCTAGTTTACACTCATTTGCATAACTATCAACCTCGGTGCTCACCTACCCTTCAAATATATATAGTATTTATTTTTTTCTTTCTTAGGTTAAAATTTGTCACACGTACGATAATTGATTTTAGTGGTCTTTCTGTCGGTAACTGAAGAGAAAATCTAGGGAACTACTCTTGCCTTCTGTAACTCCCTGTGTAGACAATCTCTTCCTTTCATAAATAGGAAGGAATGTAGGAGAACGACAGGTAACACACTAGACCAGTTGGTCTGTATGTAGTGCGAGAGCGTTTGGTCCAAAATTACACACGTGAAGATGGTCAAGTTCTTTTCTTTTTTTTTCTTAGTTTTGTGATTATAATTTGGTGTTCACTGCCTTAATGACAGGGCGCAGTCGACAGGCCTAGAGTCAACATAACCAACCAACTTGATGATCTAAGACGAGGGTGCTTGTCGAAGGACAACACACAGGAGAGACGTGAAAGAGTTGATAGTCTACGACGAGGTTATCTGCTGGAGGGCGGTAATGGGATCATAAATTCCTTTTCTATATAGATGGAGACAGGACAGTAAATATATGGCAAACTAAACCAGCTGGAGAATAATACTTATTATGATAGTCACTCGTAAGGAAGACTTTAAGGAGGTTATAGACGTATTTTTTTATCAGTATGAATGATTTTCTTCACTTCCTTGAGACTTGAGGTTTTCCACCTATATTCTTAGTCTTTATGAATTATGGTTCCTCTTAGTGGTCTCACTGAATGATCATTTTATTGCTCAGGGAACTGATATTACCTCAAAGTCCTTGTCACCTTCTTGACTTCTATACAACTTTATTCGTATGTCCCGCACGGGTGTGTTCCTGCTGTAGTGGATGGTTGATACCTATTTGCTAATCACGACGATCGTGTAATATACGTCTGCCATGTTCTTGATAAAACAAAAGAGGGCAGAGAGCGAGGAGGAGGAGGAGAACCAGGAGGAGGTGGTAAGAAGGCCCTCTACCCGTCCCCCTTACCCCATAACGCATCTTCCCCCTTTAACCACTCCCACCACTACCCTTTCACGCTTCACCCCCACTTCCTAGGACGCTGGGGGCACACACACACACACACACACTCTGGGCTAAACAAACGTGGCACCTTTACCGCAGAAACCCATCATTATCGTTCATAACATAATGACCCAAAAGGCGAGCGAGACAGGCGCCCGCCCTCTGCAAGTGCGATGATGAAACAGAACTCGGGACACTTCGCTCCAAGTGTATAATAACACCTCTCCCCCTACTGTCTCTACCATTGTCTCTTCCTCCACCTACCATTACCTTATTTGTCACCTGTCGTCCCCAGCGAGCTATGTCCTCGCTAATCCCTGTGGGGAAGCTCCGTGTTGTGGGTCCTCCACGTAGTAATTCTCATAGTTGAAATCCAAATTGCTACCGTCCACACTCGTATATCCCTCGATTACATTCAGCAGTGCAGTGTTTATCCCGTGTTTCTTAGAGCGAGGGTCCTGAAGCGTGAAAATATGTCGTCCTGCAGATTTGCAAGTGTTTCCCTAAAGTGTCGTGATTGTCATTTAGGGAGTGAGGGGAAACTTGGCTCTTTCCTTCGATAAAGTGCCCAGCGACGTGGCTGGAAGCCATTAGTATCCGTTAGTATCTGTGTGACATATCACCTCATGAAGGCTGTGATAGAGCTGTTTTATTGCCCGGTTCGCTCGTTAGCAATCTTAGCCAAAGAATTCATATCAGGATATTCTTTTGTTAAGAAAGATTATGCTCTACAAAGACAAAATAAAAGAGGGCCTTGAATTACCCTCCCATTATCTGGACTTCCGCTTACACTTGTTGAAGGAAGTTAACGAACCACAGGTCATATTTTCCGACTGGGATTTGAGGTTCACACAAAAACAAATGCAAAAACTCTGGTAAGGCAAATACTGGATTATGCCCGAGAGCTTCTCCTCCTTCAAGACATCCTGGATCCCTCAGTGGACTAGAGAGAGGCTGTGGGGCAGATATGGTTAACAATCCAGTGACTGTTGATGTATATAGAATGATCATCATGTGAAAAACTTGACCACTCCAGCATAAGAGATGTAACACATTGATGGCAGATTCAGTTAAAGAAAGAAAATCTTAATTGATTGGTATAACTCGTGACTAACTTGTTTTAAGATGTCATCTTCCTCATCACGGCTTCATTATACCTGATCCTTTAATAGATACAGCTCAGAAGGCCACATCTGAGGGTCATTATATCTAGTATCATCATCATGAACCAGCAGCCCCAGGTGGGCTCATTTGGCTTGTCAGTGTGTGGGAGACATAGCCTAACCCCCCACACGGGATGGTCACCCCTGGAGAAACCTTAGATGGGTTACTATTGTCGACTGGCTGACCCCAGAACCTCCTGCAAGATGATATGAAATGCCTGTTCGCCTCGGGTCTAGTCCCTCATCAGCTAGTGAGGCCACGGCGCGAGGCACCGTTACTAAGAACCTGATCTCAGCACAAAACGGTAGACCTTATACCAGGACCAAACGGTAGACGTTATCCCACGGGCAAACGGCGGACGTTTATCCCATGACCAAATGGTACACGTTATCCCAAGACCAAACGGTAGACATGATCCCGGGACCGAACGGGGATCACTTCCCAGGTACAAAGTATCCCATCACCAGTTAATCCATATGACCAATTCACTCCTTAATCTCGATCTGTCCTGAACAAACATCCCCATCTCGAAGTAGCTGAAGAGGATTGTATAAACCTCGTTGCTCTACGTAAACGTAAAGCTAAATAGACTCAGCTAAGAAAAGTCACGGTGGAAAAATGAATCACCTCCTCCGCTGCTGGTCTGCCAAGATTATATCCGAAAGTCTATCGACTTCAGACGTCTAATATATTTATCTTAGTGTCATGATGATTAGATCACATGGTAGAGAAATGAACTAATGGTTTGAGGTGAAGCAGTGTGATGATGTGCAAGAAGTTTCCCAACGTATAGGAGAGGTAACCAACTGCCCAGAACAAAAGACCATCACATGGGAAGCAGTGTAGGGAACGAGACATGGCCGGTGAGACGCGAGAAGAGCTAACGGAAAACTATATGTTCAAAGCCAGTTTCAATAAGGCCAGGATCGTGAAAGTGTGGAGTATGAATCGATGCTACGGAAGTGTGTGTGTGCGTGTGTGGGGAAGGAGATTCCTTTGGAAGGATGAAAGAAATGTAATGTGATGTGCACGTATGAAAGGAATAGGGATGAATGGGCAAAGAAAATTAAAGAATTTATAGATAAAGAAGATAAACAGTTAGTTCAGAGGGCAGGGGAATAAATTATATGAATAGAGAGTGAATACGAATAATGCAAATGAATAAAAATGAATTCAAATAGCCACAGACCACTTATACTTAACGTAGCTCTTTGTGATAATGGAAGAGAAGAGAAACTCATGGATTAGTGCGATAGGAGGAAAGAGATACAGATTTTTCGAAGACGAAGACCTGTAAACTTTTCTTACAGCTCAGGAAGTGCAAATAATGTCGGAGAATATATACAAATGGTAAAAGGCGTAGAAATAACTAATAATCGACATTTTCGGGAGAAAATGTGACACAAAGGAACAATCCTGGTATATTCAGAGTTGAAAATACGTGGTCTGATTTACTGTCCTTGTTCCTTCTTTTTATAAAGAGTATGAACGAAAATCTAATCTTAGCACAGGGAAAAAGGTAAATACGCTGTATAATTTGTAAAAGAAAATGTGATAGGAGGCGAAAATTTATAAACAACAAGAAATGAACTTTGTAAAGGTCAAGGCAGCGACGAGTCATAAAATCATCCACTGGACCGTCTGGTGGTGAGGCGACTCAAGGTCACTCAAGTTTAACTGAAGCTCCCAAAGAAAACACACCTCTGTTTTATGACCACAAGGAAGAGCCGCCTGACGGAGAACGATGTGTAGGGTGTAGGGTGCCTCCGAATGACCTTGGGTCGCAGAAGGGTTTAAAGAATTCAGGGCTGAACTACCATTTCTATAAGGTATAGACGCGTTGGTCACCAGGAGTTGGTCAAGCAGTTAGCTCCTCGAATACAGAGTTTAAGAGGATCTGGACACACACACACACACACACACACACACACACACAAGGTACCATTGCAATAGGGAAGACGTCAAGAGAGACTATAGCAGTGCACGTGCTGATGTGGCTATTGTCTATAGACCCCACTGGTCTCTAACTGGCGCCGGCCCTCGTCTGACTGAAGACTCGTTCTCAGTTCAGACTGCCACTGAGGCACAGTGAGATCAGGCGGTGGGTCAAGATGCGGAAATGCGAGGGACGTGATATGTCAGAACTCATAACGTCAAAGCTCTGTCTTTTCCTCGGTCCTCTCTATGCACGCGTGTCGAAATACTTCAGGGAGGGTAAGAAAAAATATTTTAGAAAGAGATGAACATGTGTGAGGATAACAAGTGAATAGATGGAAGCTTCAGTGAAAGGAACAGTTGGAGATGCAGCAGTAAGGTGAGAGGAGTTGAGGTGGTGTGACATATGACAACCCCAAGGGGCATGTCCAAGGCAAGACAGCGAGCGGGGGTACAACAGCTACCTAGGCCAAAGGTGTCGGAAGAAACAGGTTTACGTCGAACAAGACAGTCAGAACGTACTCCCAGATGAATCATAAAAACAGGTTAATAATATGACTATCAAGGTTTTTGTCGAGCGACCTCAAGAGAAGTGAATGAATAATTGGCGTGTAGTCTTAACAGTACACAACATGAGCATTGGGTACGATTTTCTATCCTATTGGGTATGATGATTTAAAATTTAGGTACGATGACTTAAAACCAAGGGTACGATGATTTAAAGCCTAGGTTACGATGACTTAAAACCAAGGTAACGATGAGTTAAAACCTAGGTCACGATGACTTAAAACCTAGGGTACGATGATTTACAACCAAGGGTATAACGACTTAAAACCTAGGGTACGATAACTTAAAACCTAGGGTACGATGACTTAAACTCATGGGTACGATAACTTAAGACCTAAAGTACTTCGACTTAAACTCTTAGATACGATGACCTAAATCCTTGGGTACGATAATTCAAGACCTGAGTACGATAACTTAGATTCCTGTGTACGATGAATTAGACGCCGAATACCATAACTTTAAACCTATGGTACGATAACTTTAGCTATATGTACGATAACATCGATTCATTTGCATGATGACTTTAACCCTTTGATAAGATGATTTAAAGACTTGAGTACGATGACTTATATTCTTTATCATGTAGACTTACACACTTGAATACGATGACTGAACCCACTGAAAGAGATGACTTAATCCCTTACGTACAGTGACACACCTTTGAGCACGATGACTTAGACTCCTGAGTAAAATAATGAGCCCTTAGGAACGACGAATGAAGGTCTTGAGAGTAATGATATACTTGTGTATGATGACAAATCCTTGAGTACAATGATTTAAGCCCTTCATCTCGATGATAAACCCATGAGTTCGATAACATGAGCATCTTCTCATCAAACTGAGGTAACTCCCTAAGGGTATCGATTAATCAAAACCTGTTGAAATACAAGTTTAGAGAATTCGCTGAAGGAGTGGGGCTGAAACATCTGGTTTAAAGGCGAGACTGTGACTTCTTTAAGATGGGAATACAGTGCCAGCACAACAGACGAAAGACGTGAATGCCAATATCAGACGAGGGAGAATCAAGGTTTTAGCGAGGTATTATCTCCAGAGAGAGGCCAATAAACCCCCTTAGGAAGAAAACAGTACTTTCTCAAGCCTCTACGTTAATCATGGTAGACTAGGAAGCTGTCGTGCATGTAGGGAGAGAAGGATGTATATACGGTGATAGAATATCGATGAAATATGATCACAAACGCGGAGGACACAAGAAAGGTCTTTTGTTCTAACCAGAGATCAGTGCTGAATAGGAAGACCCATAATGCAAAGTGCTAAACTGTTAGACATTTTATAGACGTCAGAACTGACACTATTCGACAATGGAGGTTATGTTACTTGATAAGCAGAGCGTTGAGAATTTTGCAACTGGTGAACTCTGGTCGTTCTCTATTGTGCCTATGTAGTTCCGTCCAACGCCTGAAGCAGAGGTTATGGTGCGGGAAACATCTATTCGATTGAAATATATAAATCTATTACATACACATGTGGTCGGTACAATCGTAATGGTGACCGAAGAGCTCTAGTAACCTCTTTACATCACGGCTGAGTGCAAGAAAGTTACTGATAATAGTGAAAGACTCTCATAAATGGCAATCTCATATTTGGCTTCATTGATAGTTTGTATGTAGTATTTTGTGAATAATATGCTTAATGAATGAGAAACGAAGTGAGATGAAGCAGACCACTTGACACGCATCTTCGTGACTAGAGAGATATTACGTTAGTGTTTATTTTGAGATGTTTTCTTGTGAGCATATCTCTACCTCCCTTCCGAAGTGTTACCGGACTCAGCCTGCTCGAGGTTATCAGGCGCAAGGTGATCCAGCTCTGAAATGGAATTATACGTCCAGAAACAATACTGCAGTACTGATTAATGCCTCGAGAGCACATTTTCTTTTTCTTTCGTCAAAGTCTCGCGTTGGACATATCACAGCGAGTCAAACAGAAATTAATTATTTATAGCACCAACAGCCATCACTTGTCAGGGATAAAGTCACAGTTGGGAAATTTGCTGATATTATTTTGGTCACCGTTCTCATCTGTCACCAAGACTTGAACCAGAGGCTTGCGCTTGGATGCTGCCTCCCAGCATTAATAGATTGATGGTGCGTTCTTGCATCAGCGAACACCTGTTACTAAATCAGTCACCAGCACAAGAACACAAAGACCCGAGCAACACAGACTAAGCACTGACCCCCACCAGGCTGTTACCACTAATTCCCCTCCCCCGTGCAGGTGACCAAAACGAAACAGATCGCACGAACAAATCCGTGACCGGAACGCCGGCCGATCCATTCGTGAAATACGAGACTCCTCATAGGGTTGGGAGTTCACGAGAAAGACCTGATGGTCTATGACGAGGTTGTCTGCAAAAGGACGGTATATGGGAAGAACAAATAGCAGACCTGATGGTCTGTGACGAGGTTATCTGCTGGAAGACAGCATATGGGAAGGACAGATAGTAGAAGGCCTGATGGTCTGTGACTAGGTTATTTGCAGGAGTATGAGAGTACAGCAGTTTTGATGGTCTGTGACGAGGTTATATATGCTGGAAAGGCGGTAATACCATCCTCCATTTCTAATCTAAATAGACTGAAACATTAGAATAAAGCTAAAGAATCTCTCGTACCCCATCACAAAGATGAATTGAAGCTTGATGTTCCTGAGGGTTCAACCGACACGCGCTCTACTGGTGGGTTCATAGGCTTGCGAAGGGCGTGGAATCATCGTGATGGAAGACCTGCCAGGAGGAGGAGCGGGCGGTCGAGTGATTCTTCCTGCCTGAGGCTCAGGGCGAAGAAGGTGGTGCCCCACTGCGCGATAAACCCCCTAGGTAATGGAGTCCAGGGCAGGTGTTAACTGCTTCTTCCAGTCCATTACTAAGATTGAGTTTTTTTTCGCGTCCACTCATTCGCCGATTCTGTTTCTTGAGAAGCTTTTTTTTTATATAACGTTGGAGGCTCCAGTCACGGACAGAAGTCCACATCAAGGCCAGGCCTTTATTGAAATGTAGAGGGGTTAAGGAAAGGGAAAAGAAGAGACAGGGAAACGTATTTACGATCTACTTTCTTATTTTTTTTCAGATTTAACTCCAATTCCCTTCTCTCTTTGCTTTTTGTTTAGCATATATATTTCTCTCCTTTTTACCTGTTTACATCGTTTTACATCAAGGCAAGGAAAAATGTCAAATTTTAAAGTTCGTAAGGTCCTTGACTCGAACTCCAAGATCTATTGAGAACATTTCTTTCCCACCAGGGGAAACCTTCGCAGCAGCAGGCGATGTTATGCGGTTCCTCAACACTGTCCGATGCGCTCCGGCGCATCGTCTCATTTCTAATGGTGAAAGAGAGAGAGAGAGAGAGAGAGAGAGAGAGAGAGAGAGAGAGAGAGAGAGAGAGAGAGAGAGACTGGTACAGCGGCAAGACAGTGGGGTCTGTCTTTAGCGAGAGGCTGCACTTTTGGCAATACACCGAAGTGCACGTCTGGTGAAATAATGGACAGCTACTGACCAAGTTCTCAAAGATGATGTGCCTTTGATAACCTCATGTTATTTACTTTGTTAACCTTTCGTATTTTCCTCGATAAACCTCTGTTATTTTCGTCGAGAAATCTGCTCCCATTTGTTCTCTTCTTCTCTTCACCCTAATGAACTCCTTCCGAAACATTTTCTTGTTCTCCTTGAAGATATGCCGATCCTCTCTCTTCCCACCTCTCTTTCAGTCCCTGCACCTTCCTCTTGACCTACCGCCGCTTTCTCTTGTATATCTCCCAATCACACGCGGTCCTTCCCTGCATATGTCGCCCATACGACCCTCATTTTTCTTTCGCTAGCTACTTAACATTCTCGTCCCACCACTCACCATCATTCCTCAAACGCCTATCTTTCACCTTCTCCATGCCACACTTTTCTCCCACACATTTGAGCAATACTTTCCTTAATACCTTCCCTTCTTCGCCCACTCCCTTGGTTTCACTTTCTCTCACGTTTTGCCATTCTTTACCCAAGATTTTTCTTTTGGCTAACTCCAGGCCGTTTTATTGAGCGTAGACAGGTGCCACCCTTGAGTGGGGCCCCCGCTGCAGGGGCTACCCCTAGGGCGTGCCTGGGCAGGGGCCCCACGCCATGAGAGGGGAGGCGGCAGGGCCTGCCGATTTCAAGGATTTTTCTTTTGGCTAATGCCAGGCCATTTTATTGGGCTTAGCTTGGTGCTACCCCGGAGGGCTGACCTCCCTGCAGGGGCTACCCCTTAGGCGTGCCTTGACAGGGGCTCCGCTGCAGGGGAAAGGAAGCGGCAGGACCTGCCGACTACAAGATTATTCTTTTGGTTAACGCCAGTCCATTTTATTGAGCTTAGACAGGGGCCACCCCGGAGTGGGTCCATCTTTGCAGGGTCTACCCCTGGAGCGTGCCTGGACAGGGGCCCCGCTGCCGGGGAGAGGAGAGGGGGAGGAGGCGGCGGCAGGGCCTGACGAATACAAGGATTTTCTTTTGGCTAACGCCAGGCCATTCTGTTGAACATGATTAGTGGCCACTCCGGAGCGGGGCACCCGCTGCAGGGGCTACCCCTGGGGCGTGTACTGGGCAGAGGCTCCGCTGCAGGGGAAGGGAGGCGGCAGGACCTGCCGACTTCAAGGATTTTTCTTCTGGTCAACGCCAGGCCATTTTTTTGAGATTAGGCAGGTGCCATCCTAGAGCGGGGCCCCCGCTTCAAGGGCTTCCCCTGGGGCGTACCTGGGTAGGGGCCCCGCAGCAGGGTAGGGGATCTGGCAGGGCCTGCCGATTTCAAGGATTTTTCTTTTGGCTAACGCCAGGCCATTTTATATAGCTTAGGTAGGGGCCACCCTGAAGCGGGTCCCCCGCTGCAGGGGCTACCCCTGGGGCGTGCTTGGGCAGGGGCCCCACTGCAGGGGAAAGGGGGCGGCAGGACCTACCGACTTCAAGGATTTTTCCTTTGGCTTACGCCAGGCCATTTTATTGAGTTTCGGGAGATGCAACCCCGGAGCGGGGCCCCTCGCTGCAGGGGATACCCTTGGGGCGTGCATGGGTAGGAGCGGTGCTGCAGGGGTGAGGGGGCGGCAGGGGCCGCCGTTTTCAGCGATTATTCCTCTGGGTAACACCAGGCCATTTCATTGAGCTTAGGTAGGGGCTATCTCGGTGCGGGGCTTCCGCTGCAGGGGCTACGCCTGGGGAGTGCCTATTCGAGGTCCCACTGCAGGGGAAGAGAGGCGGTAGGGGCCGCCGACTTCAGGGATTATCCCCCTGGCTAACGCCAGGCCATTTTATTGAGCTTAGGCAGTGCCACTCTAGAGCGAGGCATCCGCTGCAGGGGCTACATACCTCTTTTCCAAGTTTAATCACTTTCACGAGACTCTTCCCACTCATACCATTTCCTCTTTTCCCAGAGCCACGACAAACGTTCACACATCTCACTAGCTGCCCCTCTCAGCACATTGACACCCAACGCCTAACAATTAGCACATAATTGATTAATTCCTGTCCAAGCCAGCTTACTTACTCACATATGTATGCCTCTTTACGTAAACCAGTTTTCTCAATCACTCGTCTTTTTCCGGTACACCGGGTACCTCATGTGCCCCCAGTCATGACCTTAACTGTCGCACCACTCACTCTCGCATTCGAAGCACCCTCCACTCCGAGGTGGCCTTAGAGCTGTTGGGACCCTGGGCAAGAAAGTCGTCTGGGATCCCACAGATGCTTATTTTTTTCTTTTCTTGATGATTTCAAGCATGTCGAATGCTTTAAGTTTCAGTTTCCCGTACAGACAAAAATGCATAGAAAAAGAAAAAAGGAATCTTAATACAATATTTATACTCGATCCCTTTTATCACAGTTGCTGACACACTCACTCGGCTTCTCCCAAAACACTGGCCTCTCTTCATTACTCCTTTCACTCCTATATATATAAGCACTGGCAGTCACACACTTCTTATGATTCACTTTCATTTTCACTCACAAATGTTTGTGTTTCACATCTTATACACTTTAAGGCATTCCCACAACTCCTCCTTCATGAGAAGTGCTGCGCCTTCCTTTCTTTCCTTCCTCACATCAACCCCAGACTTTCCCCTAAGGACATATCCAAACAGTTCTTCTCCTTACCTCTTGAGCTTCGTGTCACCCACATGCAGAACATCCAGGTTCCTCTTCCCAAACATACCACCTTTCTCTCCCTACTTCTCATCCTGGTTACAGCCACGCTCATTCAGACATCTCAGTAACCAAACCCAAGCCTTCTAGGAGGAGGATCACTCCTCGGTTGGCTCTTTCTTCTGTTCTAACATTTAGAAATTTGAAGACAATGAGGGGAGGATTCCCGTTTCTCAGGTCCCTCCCATTTAAGGTCTTACCGGCCTCTGTCCACCTACATGTGGTTACACTGCAAGTGGAAAGTAATCTCCGACATGGCTGTATCATCGTCAATGGACGAAGCGAAGTACTCTCTCTTAGAGAAACGAATAATACTAATAATAACAACGATAATTATAATCAATAAATGAATAAATTAATAAATGAATAAGTAGATTAATAAATCAACAGAGGACAGATCCTTATAGGGAAAAATTCCTCACTTGGCCCTCTTCTCTGTTCCTTCTTTTGGAAAAGTGAAAACAGGAGGGGAGGATTTCCAGCCCCCCACCCCCACCCCTTTTAGTCGCCTTTTATGACATGCATGGAATAGGTGGGAAGTATTCTTTCTCCCTTATCGCCAGGGATAAGGTTTAGGATATGTATGAGTGAAATGAGATCTCTGTGTGCTCATTCTTTCCATGTAAATAGATATTGAGTTAAGGATTATTAATAGATAGAAAGACAGATAAATAGATAGATGTATATATGTAGACAAATTTACTAAGTAGATTTATATCTGCAGATGGATGTCATTGTGGCAGACCTGGACGGGGGTGCTATCCGTGTGCCAGAGAGCTTGACTATCTCTCTTCTCCCGGAACCCTTCTGGTCCCAGACTCATGCTGCCCTCTCAAAGGTAAGTGGGGAAATTATCATTCTTTTGTGTTTTTTGTATTACATGTTCTTGTTTTTAGAGTGTTTGAATATTATTGACATAGAACTCAGTATGTGATGAATGAAAACCATTTTAGTATCATTCCTTATCATTAATGCCTTTTTCCTCTTTCAGAGCACTGACAACTTAGACATTTTCTGAGCACTTTTCTTGTTGTCACATTAATGGTTACTTTTTATTTACATCTTTTTCCACTTTCATGGCAGGTTCATATATGTAGAATCATCTTCATACATTTTGGTTGTTCATTTTCCTCATACTTATGTATGTCAGAGACCTAAACACTGTCATTCGAAATATTTGATGAAGGCTTGAGCATTTTTGTATATCTACCACATCCATGAGCAAGTTATAATTTTCAGTAAGAAATATGAATTTGCAAAAGTAAAAGTGTGCAAAAATATAATGTAGTAATGCAACTGGAGTGGATGGTATTGCAGTTGAATTTCTTGATAGAGGGGATGACTAAGTTGCTGACTGTAGTTAGGATTTTCATTGTATGTGTGGATCATAGTGAAGTGCCGGAGGATTGGCAGAATGCATGTATAGTGCCATTGTATAAAGGTAAGGGGGATATAGGTGAATGTAATTTACTTACTAAAAGCCACACATTTTTACCCCCCAAAAAATTACAGAAATTCAGATGCAAATACGATTAGCCACTCTCTTCACCATTCATCTCCACCACCATCATCTCACCACAATCACCTCTACCACCACCATCAGCATACATCATTATTATTTTTATCATCAATCATTACCAAGTACCACCACCACCATCACCATCACAATCATTACCAGCCACCAACCTCATCATCACTACAATCATTACCAACCACCATGAATGCAACACTCATTACCAGCCAACCGACCCAGTAACACCACCACCACAACAACAGCAACAACAACAGCTAATCAGCATTCACGATTATAAGAAAATATCCAGGAATATGATTATGGTTGCCAGGAGGGTTCTGATATGTTTGACAACTGCTGATAACAGGAGAGTAGGGAATGATTTGAATAAAAGTGAGGGAGGTGACTGTTTCTTTCTAATAAGTTTGCTTTTCTCAAAAATGCACTCTTCTTCACCACCATCACTACCACCATCCTCCGCCACCACTAAACAACAACGGCAACCAGCCATCAGCTACCAAAAACAACATCAACCACCACCACCACCACCAACAACAACAACAACAACAACAAAAACCTAAACAAAATTCACTTATCTCAGATGCTCAGGCAGTATCATCAGACCAGAACCACTGATGACAAGTGAGAGAAATGTGGTCCTAGCCACCAGATTTGAGTATGCCCACCTGGCTGGCATGCTAATACAGTACTTGCTTGCTTAATGATTTTAATGGGGCAGTACTTAAACACGATAAAATCAAGTAGGTAATTGAATTGGAGAGGGATGGGGTCACCTCTCCTTGCAAGTTAATTAGCCACCACTCGCACTTTCTTGCCCTTTGTGTATCCTTCTTCCTCCTTCCTCCACATCACAGTTTACTATCTGATAGATTTATCTTGACTGTGTTTTGTGGATTGTCTATCTTTCTGTATGTCTACCCATATCTTTGATGTCTGTTCCCTTCTGGAACTCCCTCAGGGGGGTGGCCATGGCAATAGTCTCCATAACTAGTGAACTCCAGTGCCACTTCTTAGCCGTTAGTGCCTCACCCTTCACAGGCCGCTGGCAGAGGGCAATTCTAGCACAGTGTTTGCAGAGGCTTCTACATAATGTTTGTACCGACTACTTCTACCTAATACTCCAACATAAATGTTCCTTCCTCTTACTTCTCTGTATTGCTCCTACCATTTACCAAAAGGCAGGGCTAGCACATAGCAATTGATGGTTACTTGTTAATCATATAATATTGCTGCATTATTGTTCTGGCCTCTATAACATATTATACAGTACTTCATGTTCACATTTTCTTGTTACTGGAAGTAGCAGAGCCTTGGGCTACAGTTTCCTGTGGAAAGAGATCCTGGGTAATGCCTGGACTCTTTCCTAGAAAATGATCCAAGCAGAATTGTAATAATTTTAATGATAACTAGAAATAAGAATGACTAGAATGGTAGAGGATGTGTGGTTTAGATGTTTGTGTTGAAGAATATTTGTGAGAAGTACTTTGGGAAACAGAAGGATTTGTATATGGTTTTTATGGATGTGCAGAAAACTTATGATATGGTTGACAGTAATACTTTCTAGAAGTTTTTTTGAATATTTGGTGTTGGAGGAAAGCCAATAGAAGCAGTGAGCGGTTTTATCAAGAGAGTGAGATGTATGTGCATGTGGATGGAGAGGAAGTTGAGTGGTTCTGGGTGAAGTTGGGTCTGCAGCAGGGGTGTGTGATGTCACCATGGCTGTTTGATTATGTATGGTTGGGATGTTGAGTTCGATAAATGCAAGGGTCTTGGAGAGAGGGGCAGGTATATAGTCAGTAGGGGGTAAGTAGGTCTAGGAGATGAATCAATTGTTGTTTGCTGTTGACATGGTATTGGTGGCAGATTTAAGTGAGAAACTACTAAAATTGGTGACTGAGTTTGAGGGAGTGTGTGCAAGAAGAAGGTTGAGACTAAATGTGAATAAAAGTATGTTTATTATGTTTAGCTGTGCAGAGACAGGATAGTTAGGGTGTGAGTTTGAATGGAGAAAACAGTGCAGGTTGATTATCCCTTATCCAAAATGCCTGGGACCAGAAATGCTTCGGATTTTGGATTTTTTTTCGGATTTTGGAATATATGCATATATGTAATGAGATAACAGGTTGGTATGGAAACAAATGGGTTAGAGCTAAGACAAACATCATTGTTTTGACCGTCAACAGTCTTCCTCAGGAGGTACTGATTTCAGCATTCAGCCGTACTGTGTTCCTTAGCAAGTGATGGTCACCAAGTTGGATGCTTTGGGGTGTCGTTCTCTGATTGGATCGCTTGTCCTGCTGCCTCCACTCATTCACAGCAATCTCTGCTGCCTGATGTAACCGGCAGATGAACCCAGACCTTGTGTTAACGTTGTTTTTGGTAGCGATGTAAGTGGCTTACATAAGTTAAGGATATTCATACATATTCGCCGTTTCCCGCGTTAGCGAGGTAGCATTAAGAACAGAGGATTGAGCCTTAAAGTAAAAATCCTCACTTGGCCCCATTCTTTGTTCCTTCTTTTGGAAAAGTGTAAACAGGAGGGGAGGATTTCCAGCCCCCCACCCCCACCCCTTTTAGTAGCCTTTTATGACATGCATG
>JAUUDW010545788.1:1654-12080 GCA_032361385.1 Panulirus guttatus | reverse complement strand
TTCAGATCGGTGTATTTGCAAGCAGAGAGGTGACGGACTGATTTCAGCATGTGATTCCTGCGAATTCTAGCACTCATGATAGTCAGCAGATCTGTTGATTGGCTGACTGTGAGGGAATGCTTCCTTCCCTCCAAGGGATGGGGAAGGGCCATGGTGTTCCGGTTACCGAGAGTATTTTAGAACCAGGACATGCTCAAGAATCCTGATTTTGTTTGTGGACCAAGCCATGTGATTGAATGCACTGAAAGGTGTTTGTGTTTACGCATTAGCCGCTGCAGAATGACCCAACTCCTGGCTCCCCAGAATCTTTATTGAAGATTCAATATCTGTCGACGAGCGTGTGCATCTTTCTGAGATGAAATACAAACGCAGAAGGAAGCTGTGGTGGTGTGTTTGAAAACATTTGGGACGGCAGATCTTACAATCTTGAAACTGAGGAATCATTTATGGTAATCAAGTTTGACATGTGAGTTTAACATGCTTTACCTTTAGTGCTCATTTTGTTACGGAGAATAATATTGATGTGTAACCTAAGCAGCTACTGGTGAGGATGGCAACTGTGGGTTGGGAATGGGAAGGCGTAAAATAGGCCTTAACACAGGGTTCGTTGTAGTGTAGTTAAAGGCGCGGCGACGTTGTCCCTACCCACGGTCACTGAATTCAATATACTTGTTCTATAAATGCATACGTACATGCACACTCATTCCAGGGAAGCAGAACTGAGATTTGTGAGATAAGTGTGTAGCATGCGGAAGGCGGGAGGTGGGTAGGTGAGAAGGAATAGTGAGTGGTGGGATGACGAGATTAAGTTGCTAGTGAAACAGAAAAGATAACGTACTTATAGGAAGAGAGTACCAGTGTTTGCGACTTGCACAAGGGAAAACGGATGGAGGTCAAGGGAATGATGCATGGGCAAAGGACAAATGAGGAATGGGGTGAGCGATTACACTAATCAACAAATATTTTGTTCCAGGCAAAAAGAAACTCTGTTTCTTTTTTATTTTTGCACTCCGAATCCAAATATGTTTTCAGAATTTCTCTATCACCCATAGTTTTTTATTCCAGAATACTTGCATATCAGTAAGTACAGTATATATGTGCCAGTGCTCTACGGAGCATTTGAAACAAAAAGTTTAACAAACACAGCTACTTTCATTGTTTGTGAAGTGCAATAGCTTCTTTTTGAAAGCACAGGCCTAGATAAATGAGTCAGCAGGGGTCTGCAGAAACACGACTGGAAAAGTTGGGACACTCAAATAGTGCCCACTCCTGAGTGTCAGTTATCTGTCAGTTGCAGACTAGAACTCAATGTGCAAACAGTTTTTTTTTTCACTCTGTTGACAGATTGTACTTTTCTGTACTCAAGTGTTGTGCTGATACCCCATCAAGCATTATAATCCCAAGAAACTGAGTAAATAGTCCGAATTTTTTCTGCTACATCTGCTGCGAACTGACATTCATGTCGCAAAAACGTTCTTTCACACTCCACATTAAGAAATGCTATGAACATTACATTGGCTGTAAATTGGGTGGCCCTGATAAAAGTCGGGCCCTCCATATTTGTTGTGTCACGTGTGTCAGGCTTTTCCTAACATGGGCAAAAGGTTCACGCCGTATGTCTTTTGTAATTCTTATGTTTTGGAGAAAACCCAAAGATCACGCATCGGATTGCTACTTCTGTCTGACAAATATAATTGGTAAAACATCAAAATCCAAACATACTGTTAAATGTCCTAATTTACCACCTGCTATGAAGCCAGTACCTCACAGTCATGTATTACCTGTGCCAGAGCCAAGAGACATGACTGAGTGACGACGAGTCTGGTGATGAGAAAGCAGACCAAGCAGAGGACAATATGGATCCAACATTTGGAGCAAACTGTTCTTCAAATGAATCACATATGCTGAGTCAAGGAAATCTTAAATGATATCGTCCGCGATTTAAATTTTTCCAAGAAAAAACCGAACTTTTGGGTTCCAGGTTAAAAGGCTGGAATCTTCTCCAGAAAGAAACTAAAGTTTGTTTTTATTGTGATCGCCATGTCGTTTTCAAACATCTTTTTCTCCCTTGAAGATAGTCTGGTGTTTTGCAATGATGTTCGTTCTGTCATGTAGGCACTTGACCACGAATATAACACAGATGAGTGGCCCTTGTTTATTGACACATCAAAAATAAGCTTGAAAGCTGTTTTACTCAATAACGGAAATAAGTTCCTCTCCATTGCTCTAGCTCACACAGCTTACATAAAGGAATCGTACGATAACATGAAGCTTCTTTTGGAAAAAAATAAGTATAGGGATTTAGATGGAATGTATGTGGTGATCTAAAGGTTGTGGCGCTTTCACTCGGAATGCATGTTGGTTACATGAAATTCTCGTTTCCTCTATGTGTCGGACAGCCGGGACAAGAAAAATGAAAAATCGTTATGTAAAAAAAGTGTGGCCAAAACGAACATCACTGACCCCATGGAAGAAGAATGTCATCAGTCATCCTCTTGTTGATCCTGAGAAAATTTATCTGCCTCCTTTACACATTAAGCTCTGGTTGATGAAGAACTTCGTCAAAGGCATGGATAAAAACGGCCATGGATACACATATTTGAGGAACAGTTTCCCCAGAATCAGTGATGCAAAAATCAAGGAGGGTATTTTGTAGGGCTACAGATCAGGGAAATGCTTCGGATGAACACTTTGATAAAGAGCTAAATGAAGTTGAAAAAAAAAAAGTGCATGGTTGCCATTTAAGAGGGTTTACAAAGACTTTATTCTTTTTATTAACAGATCAGAAAACTACTGTGATGTTGTTAAGAGTTCTACTGACTTCATATAAAGCTCTGGGGTGAAGTATGAGTCTAGAAATCCACTTTGTGGTCTCGCACTTTGCATTTCCCCAGTAAATCTTGGGGCAGTCAGTGATGAGCTCGGCGAAAGATTTCAACAGAACATATAGCCGATAATCATACACTTTTACATTTCAGAGGATGAATTTGAATGTCATACCAGTTTCATTCATAAAGGAGAAATATATACTTATTGTAAAAACTAATTGCTCTGTCACTTCAAAACCATGCCTGATAAGAAAATTCTAAAAACAGATTCGAATTTAGCATAGAAAGAAGGAAATATTTTGGAAGGAGATTAATGATGTGATAAAAACAATATAAAAGACGAGAACATCCATGAACAGGGAAAATGAGAAAGTGTTAACAGGCAGAGATAAGGTGAGAAGGAGATGGAGTGAGTGTTTTGAAAGGCTGTTGAATGTGTTTGATGATGGGGTGGCAGATATAGGGAGCTTTTGTTAGGTAAGTATGCGAAGTAAAAGAATCATGGCAAATGGTTTAGTGAACAGAGAAGTAAAAGTCTAGGAAAGCAGCTGAAGTGGATAGCACTGTAGTTGAATTTCTAATGAAAGGGGGGTGACTGTTGTTCATTGGTAAGGTATGTATGGATTCAGGGTGAGGTACCTGACGATCGTCAGAATGTATGTATAGTGTCATTTTAGAAAAGCAAAGAGTCAAAGGTGAGTGTTTGGATTACAGAGATTTAATCTGTGTGGAAGGGTGGTGATTGAACGAGTGATGACATGCAGAGAGCATCAGATTGGGAGAGACAATGTGGTTTCGGCAGGGGCATATGTGTCAGGTGTTTGCCTTGAAGAATGTGTGCGGGAAGTATTTGTTTATGGCATTCACGGATCTAGATGAAGCATATGATAGAAGATGTTATGAATGTGTGGTGTGGAACGTAAGCTATTAGAAGTAATGAGGAGTTCTTATCTGAAGGTAAGGCATGTGAGCGAATAGGTAGGGAGGAAGGTGAGTGGTTCCAGGTAAAAGGGGGTCTGTGATAGAGATGCGTTATGTCACCATGGCTAGAGATGCTCTCGCGGAGACCAGTCATTGTTGTCTGGTGACCAGAGTGACTTCCTACTACACGCACACCCTTCACCTGTTTGTGTCCACCAATAGCAGTTAAGCTTTGTCTCCACCCAGCTATCAGATCTGAGTGAACAGGGTATACTGCCCTCCCATACCCGCCTGGCACCTGCTGTCCGTCCACGTCTGCATGTCTACTATTATCCCACACACATTGCAGCCATTTCCCATCTACAACTATTTGGCTCCTGCTGTCCACCTATACTGGCTTGGTTGCTGACGACCACTCACATTTGCTTGGCAGCTGGTGCCTGCCAACACCCGCTTGGCTGTTTCTGCCCACCCTCACCTCTCTGCTTGCTATCTACCTACAACTGCCTACAAGGGTAAGGTTAACTTTGTGTGAACATAGGTAACTAAAACAAATATCCAATAGAAAACTTACTGGCCTGTGATGAGGTTACCTGCAGAAATAACACCGATTTTTCCCTTCATTTTCATCAGGTCACTGATGACCCACAGAATGCAAACGATCGTATATTCACTTTATGAATTTTTCCATAGCTTTGGCATCCATGACATTAACAGGCAGTTAATTCGTCTCCAGTGAATGTTTGTAAAAGAGACTCCTTACGTGGTGTGTAACCATTTAATCTACAAAAGGTAAATTGTGTCCACTTACAGGATCCACACTTGGAACTGGTTATATGTATCGGTCATCAAACTTCCTTGAGTCTGTAGAAAACTCATACGTCATCATGAGGCCTTTACTTCTATAAATAATTCATTTTAAATTTCTACAATCTTTCTTCAAATAGATGATTTTGTAGTCCTTGAATCAATCATGTTTCTCCATTTTGAGGTCTTTGAAGATTCTCTTGAGTATTTTCAAAATGATGAGAGCAGAGCTGTGCCGTGTGCTCAGGACGCATCAAGTGGCCTCATCACGTACTTTGGTTATATAGTGTTTCTTTCTCTTCAGATATGCTTTACCTTTTGTTCCTTTTTCATGGACATCTGGAACAGTAGTTAACATTTGTGCTTACATGGCGATATCATTCTTTATGCTATATCAAAATCATTCACCATATTGCCAGTCTTTCACATCAGCTTAAGATTGGCGGAATTCTTAGCTGTTTGTCGCCTGCAGTACACTGAAAGCTACCTGTAATGCATAATTTTCCATCGAGTATCGTATCAACGAATTATTTCTATCGAACCAAGCACCATAGCTAAGGATTTCATTCTTGTCGTATTTATCAGAGGAGGCTGAACTACAAGTATACATATGTGTCCTATGAGATAAACAGTCGCATAAAAAAACTTACTAACAAGAAACAAAGAGCGTCATGGAAACAGAAGATATTTGAATCTCTAAGAATTTTTTTTATGTAGTACATGCACACGGTAAAAAACAAAAAGAGAAAAAATATGGCATCACGGACGAAGGATTCTGAGAAATGCTTCACATCTGTAGCACTGCTTTCATAGCATTGTAATATATCGATTGGTAGCGACATTTTTGCTATGAAAATTTGTTCGGTTTCAATTTTGAGGAAGAGAGAAACGTAACATACAAAAGTAAAGGTAAGTAACATAAGCAGACAAGTTCATAAACGATAGTGTACTGATCATACCAACATAGACAATTGTTATCTTGAGATAAAGAAATCAGTTCACACCAGTAACTGTGACTCACCTACTCGCCTGGAGAAGAAACAGTAAGTGACTCGTTGCACTGACGGAGGCTGACTGAGGAGGGTATCTCGCTCCTCGGTACTGGCGGGGTGTGGGAGGATCATGTAAGAAGTGGAGGGTCAGATTGTTGGATATCAGTCTCTTTGTGTGGTTTGACGTCGTGAGTACCTATACTTTGTGTGTGATCTTTATGTTAAAGTGGAATGGTGGACATTGGAATCTCCACAGAGATAGGTGTTGCGCTTTCTTGAAAGGTTATGTATCTGAAAGGGGGAGGGTGGGTGATTTGGAGGGGGGATTTGGAGGGTAAAGGTACTTAGGTGTTGATTATGCTGTAACTAAGAATGTTAGGTTATTCTTATGGATCGTATTTCTAGGGTGTCGTCAGTAGTCTAATTTCTTGGATAAGCGCTATGTGGATCTGGTGTTCTCTACGTTGGACCAGTATTTCTGTCTGTTTGTTTCGGATACCATGAACGTTGAGTTGCAAGATATTTGATTTATCGCTGGGGTTCTGTGGAGGAGAATGGTCTGTTTGTGAAAAATGAGAGCGTGATTTTTGTGATATTGTTTGTTTGGTGTGTGCCACAGGTGAGGTAATTTGTGAGTAGTTACTGTATTTCTAGCGTTGCGAGCAGTCTCATGTGGATGAAAGCGCCGTGCAGTGGAGGCGTTACCACAGATTTAGGCAAGTGCACGAAATCTGTTAGAGAATAACATTAGCTATACAAAATGAGTATAATCCAATAAAGAATATGCCGTGCATAAAGGAATTGTTCAATATGGACACTTTTCAATTTTTAAATATTAAGGAGTAAACAACTGCTGTTACATATTGGATACTCAAAGATTTTGACCAGTGACCCTCTCAAATTTCTAAGCAGTCTCCACCTTCCACAACCACAGGCCCATTTGGACAATGCATTAGAAACATTTTACAGAAACAAGTACATAAAGTAGATGACGTAAATTACAAGACATTATCAAAAACAATGTACGATGCAGCAACCGAAATGATAAACTTATCGTCTACTGTAGTAGTCCCAGAGTGAGTAACTACAAAAAGGGAAAATAATATGACTCAGGAGAAAAGCTCTTTGAAGGCCACCAGTATAGTTTACGAATTTGATTGTCCTCAGGAAGGCTGTGAACTTCGTTCTAATAGCTATATTGGAATGACCAATACATCTTTGCGTCGTAGACTTACAAAATACCTGTAGGATGGTGCACCTAAACGACACACGGAAGGGTATCCAGTACAACTCTTACATGACAGCAGTTAGTGGACAACACGAAAATTCTCAAACATTGCAACAGTTACAACAAATAGCAGTAACAGATTCTACCAAAGAATTTTCTCCCTTACTTGGTAACCATCAAACGGGTCGAGTAAGAAGCATGAGATACAATTTGATAATAAAGAGTATCTTCCTCCAGCAGAAGATCTCAGCAATATGGTTCAATATGACCTCCAGCAGGATATCTTAGCAAAATAATGCAATATGATCATGGATAGTCTCTCCCTCCAGTAGAAGATCTTGAGAATATCGTAAAATGTGTCCAGATGGAGTGTGTCACTCCAGCAGGAAATCTTGCCAATATGGTAAAGTATGACCATAGGGAGTGTTCCTTTCCAGCAGGATATCTTGGCAATGTGGTTCAATACTACCTTAAAGAGTGTCTCAGTTCAGGAGATCTTGACAATGTGGTACAATATGAGCAAAAGGAGTGTCTCCCTTCGTGAAGACAACTTGATGGTATTCTATTTTATGTTGTAGGTTTCAGTCACGGACAAAAGTATACATCAAGGTCGGACCTTAATTGAAATAAAGAGAAATTTATGAAGCGGAAAAAAAAACAAGCGAAAGTATTTACGAATTTCTGAAGTCGTGAAAGACCTGTCATTTAAAATGTGCCAGGTCAAAGGTATTGGGAAAACCTTGAGAAGGTAGAGGGTTCCAAAGCTTCGGCGTGTAGCAAAAGAAGCAAGCATCAAAACGGCCCACCCGTGAGTAGCCGAAGGCCACACAATACTCAAGTGACGCAGTAGCTTGCCGAGTATTGCGTGGTCTAGCTCGTGGTGGAGGACACTAGCAGCCAGCTGTCGGGAGCAAAATCCAAAGTAATATCTATAAAAGTGGAAAGTGAACCAACATTGCAGAGTAGAGCAAGGGGGTCAAGTTTGGAAGTTAGCCTGGGACAGTTTATTAGTCGAACCGCTTTCAACTCAACTCTGTCAAGTAAGGATACAGAGCTAGAACCAACCCAAATGTGAGAGCAGTGCTCCATACAAGGATGAATCCGTCACTTGTATAAATGGAGCAACTGTTCAGAAGAGAAGAAGTTTCGACATCTAAACAAGACACCCAGTTTCCTAGAGGCCGACTTAGCTATTCCTGTAATGTGGGGTTTCCAAGAAAGAGTGGATGTTACAGTAATACTAAGTATGTTCATTGAGTCAAGAGGTGGAAATACAGAACCGTCTAAGACGAAGCGAGAGTTGTGAGGAGTTATCGATAGAGAGATAAGTAGAAATTGGCTCTTCGAGGCATTAAACTTAACAAGAATTTGACTACCACACTGAGATATCCTGTCCAAGTCTGAGTTTACTGAGGAAGCTGCGTCAAGGTGAGATGCAGTTCGAGTGAGAGAAGGAGCAGAATTGAAGGATGTGGATGAATGCAATGTTGAGTCGTCAGCTTATGATTGCACTGGATTATATGTGGAGGAGAGGAAATCGTTGAAAAAAAGGAGAAAAAGTAAAGGAGACAGGACAGAACCCTGAGGGACACCGCTGTTGGTGGAAAAAAGGGGAGGAGGCTGATCGAGGCTGATGCATTTACAACCACAGAGACAGATCGGCCGGATGAAGGAACAAAGTGAGGGAGGGGAAGCCAATAGATGGGAGCCTAGAGATGAGACCTTGATGCTACATACTGCTAAAAGCCTTAGATATGTCAAGAGCAACTACACATGACTCACCAAAATCTGTCAGGGATGATGATCAGACAATAGCAAGATAGGAAAGACTATCACCAGTGCATCTCCCCTTACGGAATCCGTACTGATGATCAGAGAGAAGACTTTGATTTTCGAGGTGCTTAAGGACATGGAAGTTGAGGATGGATTCAAAGACTAGGGAAATGGTAGATGTCAGAGCTATAGGACAAGAGTTAGAGGGGTCAAAAAGGTTACCTTTCTTAGGGAATGGATGTATCAATGCGTATTTCCATAGAGAAGGAAAAGTTTTGGTTTTTAAACAGAAACGGAAAAGACGAGCAAACACAGGTGCAAGTTCAGAGGCATACTCTTTCAGTATATAGGGATGGATGCCAGAAGGACCATAAGCCTTGCTTGTGCCCAGAGAAAGAAGCGCTTTTCGGACAGTCCGGAAAGAGATTACGGGAAGAGACATAGGAATGGTAAAAGGGGCATCAGTGGGTGAAGAGATGTTAGAGTCATCCAAGGTGGAGTTAGAGGAGAAACCGGAACCAAAGAGAGTTGCTTTGTCGACGGAAAAGACCGCTATAGTACTGTCAGAAAGGAAAAGTAAAGGGAAGATAGACAGTTGTTAGAGATGCCCTTAACTATAGACAAGAAAGACCTAACACTGGTTGACGAGGAGAGGTAATCGCACTTGCAGCAATTACGGTCATGATAAAAGCTGATTGGGAGACTGAGGAAGGAGACTTTTTCCAAGCCCGGTATGCCTGATCCCTTGTCTGAATGGCCTCAGAACAGGAATGGTTGAACCATGAATTGGATGAAGTCGTCTTGGAGGAAGAAGGGATAATGCTTTTATTCCCGCAAGAATAACCTCTGCTATGTGTTTGGCGGAGACAGAGGCATCACCACATAAGATACAGTAATTACGCAAGGAAAGTCAGAAAAGAAGTTGCGTAAATTATTCCAGTCAGCTTTGTTCAAGAGCCAGTACTTGCGCTTAGAAGGGGCTGCCGGAGGGGCAGGTGCCGTTAGAATAGATACATTCATGAGAGTGTGATCAGATGAACCAACTGGGGGCGAGATTGTGTATTTACAGCGGGATGGACTATAGGTAAGAACAAATCCAGAATTTGAGGAGAGTGGTCACAGCGGTCAGGTCTATGGGTAGGGTGGGAGATAATGTGGTGCAATATGACCATTGGGAGTGTCTCTCTCCAGCACGAAATCTTGGCAATACGGCACAATATGACCATAAGAAGTGTCTCCTGCCTTCAGAGTTATTGGCAATGTGGTGCAGTTTAACCGTAGGGAGTGTCTGCCTCTAGCAGTAGATCTTGGCAATAAGGTACAATATGACCATAGGGAGTCTCTATCTTCAATAGAATATCTTGGCAATATGATGCAATATGGCCATAGAGAGTGTCTCCATCCAGATGGAGATCCTGGCAACATGGCACAATATAACCGTAAGGATTTCCTCTCTCCAGCATGTCTTCTTAGCATTATGGTACTACAAGACCATACGGTGTGTCTGCCTCCTGTAGGAGATCTCAGTAATATGGTACAGTTTGATAAAAGGAAATACCTCCCACCAGCAGGAGATCATGGTATTTTGGTACAATATGACCATTGGGAGTGTCTTCCTTCAACAGGAGACCTTGGCAATATCCTAATAAATGACCATAGGAAATGCCTCCCTCTAGTAAGATATATGGGCAATATGGCATAATATGACTGTAGGGCGTGTCACCCTCTAGGAGGTTAACTTTGCAATATAACTTGGGGAGCGTCTTCGTCCACCAGGATATCTTGGCAATATGGTACAGTATGACCAAAGGGAGTGTCTCTCTCCAGGAGGAGATCTTAGTAATATGGTACAATATGACCATAGGGAGTGTCTTTCT
>JAUUDW010545677.1:0-12081 GCA_032361385.1 Panulirus guttatus | reverse complement strand
ATTATTTCAGGTATTTTGTTATTAGTGATGTGTGCTATTTCTTGCAAGGTTTGTTTAGACTTATTCCTAAAAGGCTCTAGTTTTTTTCACAATCTAAGACATAGTGTTGTTATGAGTATGGTGGAAAATTCAATTTGTAGTGTGGATGCCCATTTGTTTAACATTTTTCTAAATGTATTACCGTTATCACAATGGCAGCACTACCTGCCCTCCTAGTGGCAGAGTTGAAAGAGCCGTCAGTATAGATGCTCTGAGCTGTGTTATTTTCAGTCTGGAGATTTAGGTAAGAGTTAAAGGTGAAGATCGTAAATAATTATCTTCTTAGGTGGATTCGTAGGTATGGTGATGTCAAAGGGAGTTATTTGCCAGGAAGGCGGGAAATGCTGCCGTTTCCTAATATCATACAACTTATGTACTCCAAACATTGTCATGTGATTGGCTGTTATGTGGATCCATTTAGATTCACTTGCACTGTTACACATACAAATTAACAATTCTTGAGACATTATATAAATCACCCAGCATTAGTTTCAGTCCTGTCAAAAGATTGATTTCATGTATTCTGTCCTCGATGCTGGGTATACCAAATTCCTTCGCATGTTGAGTACTTTAGTGGTTTTGGGCAGCCAAGTAAGATTCTTAAGGTGTCATTATACTGGTTCACGGTGATCTGTTAGTGACCTGATCAAGCCAAGTACATCATTTTAACAGTTCTGATATTTAAAGCATAACTTGAATTGCATCATGCAACAATTCTGAGAGATTTGAGTCTATCCATACCTTGTTGACTTAATTTTTGTACACCACCTGCAGTACATGGGGCTGAAACACCAAGGTGTTTAAAGGAGGAGACAGAGTCCATGTGTTTTCGACAATTCGTTTATTGAAGACTTTGGTTTTCTCTGCAGAAATGTTAAAACCAAGGCTTTCACAGGCTGTGTGTGAGACAGTTAATAAAGGTTTGCATTTCATGTGTTCGGTGTGTACAAAAGTATAATCATGACTAACAAAAATATTCCTGACACTTTCTGGGACTGATTTCAGTAATGCAATGATTAGTACACTGACCAAGTGGGGATAAGTTCTCCACCTTCAGGAGCGCCAAGTAGCATATCTTTAACTTTCCTTCTGTAGCAGAGTTTCTGTTAGAGAGAGAAATTATCAAGTATAGGAGCACCCCACCTATATCCAGTTTGGTAACTCAAAATAACTGGCCTATTAGGAATATCAAATGCAGCTTTTAGGTAAAGAAATCTGGTGTATTTGTATCGTATGTCTCCATGAACTGGTAGGAAAGTAGTGATACAGTTGTGAATACTTTTGCCGCGTGTGAAACCGCAAATACAAAGTGATATGTTTAATAATTCTGTTTGGTAGTCTGTTGAGCACCATCCTCTCAAAGTTTTGCTTAAGCAACTCGTCGGGGAGGTGAAATTCAGCAGGTTGATTGCGTTTGGGCATCGGTAAAATTAGAATGCTGATCCATATGGAAGGTTGATGACTTGTGGCATAACTCATATTTTTTAGCTTTGATAATGGGTTACCAGGTTCACATGTTAGAAATCTAATAATGTTATAAGTGTGGGGATTTGAATTTTAGCGTTATGGTTAGAGGCTCGGTGGCTAGCCTCAGGGCACGCGAGTCGACGGGCATTGTTGACGAAAGGCGACTTCGAGAGGACAACGCTCGTTGTTGTGTACTCGAGGACGGGTCTCTGCCGTGTTTGCAGGTATGTCAAGGCTGTCGGTGTTAATTGGGTGATGCAGGAAAGGATACAAGTTGTGCTGATGATAAAGTAAGGAAGTCAAGTTAGTTACTGAAATCAGGTTTGCATGGGTTTCTGAGAGGAACACGTGTGAGGAGACTTATGGCGACTGCGTTGACCTTGAGAAAGAGCTGTGAGCAAGCCTTCCGTATCACCCTCTCAGTTCGACTGGCCTGTTATATGTCATATTGACTATCAGCCTCAGTGGGTGCCCGTTGGTACGGAGAGGCTGGAGATTGGTGTATGTTCACGGCACCAGGTGGTAGCGAGAAAACTACTCATCCTTGGCTGGACGGCAAGACACTTCCGCTGGTGCAGCTAAGCGCATGGTGTTACTATTCCGTATGGGGGAGTTGGTAGCATGCCTTGTTCTTGAGGTGCCCTGAGTGGACCAAGTAACAAGACTCAGGAAGTCTCGTATGGTAACCAGATTGTATGTGGTGTGAGCCGAGTGAGGAGAGGCCTGATACGTGCTGTGCTGGGAGAAAATCCTGGCAGTGCTTGGATAGGTACATGTTGGTAGTACTGACCCATGTACTGCATGTAAATAGCCTCTGTAAGCAGTTGGGGAAAAGTGTTTCTATTCGGAGTTGATTTCTTTACTTCATAAATATCTTCTGTGAACAGTTAAGGTAAAGTGTTTTTGTGTTTGGAGAAATATCTTACTGTAGTATTAGCAATGGCTGTAAATTAAAGATTTGTAAACCCTACCTATTGTCTGTACACCCCAGCAGGGGATTCTCTGTATTGAATGCTAAAGGTGAGCCCTAAGACAGAGGAGGGCAGCTTAAGCCCAGCTCATCCTGCCCTTGGCCCTTGTAAAGGCTGCATCAGTGTCGGTGAATGGCATATCACATCCATCATGATGCTTGTCTATCATGAATTGTGTAAAATTCTATCTCTGTTGTACAAAACATTCATAGTCTAAAGGTGTGGTTACACCAGCGTCACACTGTTGGGAACATGGTTAGAAACAATTTGGACACCAGCTTGTGTAAACAATGTGGACAACAGCTTGTGTAGGTAAACCGTGGAAGAGTGTGTGTAACAAAGATTGCATCGGTCGTCTACAAAGTTACCGACAGTGTTACCAAAACAATTTGATGTGGTGTTGTGGATCCAGTGGAAACAAGATCGGTAACATGTGTTGACTACATTAAAATTGGGAGTTGGCACCCGTTCATAAGGCTTATGTCCAAACTGTTGACAACAATGTTCCTAGCACTGTTGGCTTGGTGTAGACCATCCTGTATTCGACACTGTTGCAAACACTTGTTGGTGGCTTTCGTCCGGAATATTTACAACAATGTTCCCAACGCTGTTCCGATGGTGTGAACCTGACGCACAACTCGGACGATCACAGTCACCAACGCATATTGCAAACAACGTTTGTGTTTGGTGTGGCCCCCCCAGCTTTAGATGGCAGCATACTAAAGCAAAAAGTAAGAGCAGATTTCTTCGTAATCAGTTAGTCAGCCTTTTGCATCAGTTTGGAAGGATATAATTGTTCGTTTATCTTTCCAGTGATTGTATTAATACCTTCTCAACTTTGGCCTAGAGAAGTGTGTTGATTTAGTCCACTTTCAATCTGTTCCTAGTCAGTTTGTCTCTTTATCAGTCATTGTTTTAGCATTTTCAGTGTTTGAAGTTGCCTGTATCCCACATCCTATTTTTTTAGCCATCGATCTGAACTGTTTCAGTTCGGGGTCATTGTATAGTACTGGTGTGGCCTATTGTTGCGTCATTTCCTTCTGCTGTTTGAAGTTAGCTTGTTTTGCTTAAAGAAATTGTATATAGTAGTCTCAAGGTTAACATTAAAAGTGTATAGTTGTAGGCTTATAATCTTTGTACCTGTCAGAGATATAATCTTTGAACTCATTTTCATGTTCTTCTCTGTTAACCTAATCAGTGTGAAATCAGGTAAGTTAACGTAAGCTATATGTATTTCAACCATTACTGGTGAGTGGTAAGACATAAGATCATCGACATTGTCAGAACTGAGAGTTGTGCATGATAAGTTAAAGCCTAAACACCTATCAAGGATTCGTCCATAGGCGTGTGTTTGATTCGTATTGATGACTTGAGCATCATCATGTGCATCTAGGAGTGAGATCAGTCGTCTGTCACTAGTGTTTGTGAAGAGCTCATCCAGAGTCTTGTGTCAAGCATAAAGGTCTCCAATTAGGACAGAAGGTTCAGTATGAAAAGTAAGTTAGGTGTTGTGAAGAAGGTTGGCAGGTGCACAGGCATTTAGTATATTGACAGTAGAATTACCAACGTGTAACTTGGTACCGAGGTATGGAATAAATCGGACTTTTAGGAATAAATTAATATATGAGGTAGTGACAGTATTACAAACTAAGTGTTGGTTGATCTAGGATTATGGCATTTGTAAGTGGGTAATCTACATGAGGGTTACCAGGTGTTCGTCATTGTTGCTGACATTTGACGTCACTGTCCCTCAGTAACGACCCTGTGGTAGAGTTTAGATTATTGCTTTTCCCTTCGAGGCAACGTTACAGCTGAGTATTCCGATGAAACTAAATTGCTGAGCAATGTTCCTGCTGGCCACTGTTCGCAACTTTGATGTCCCTGACGACTGTCGAGTCTTTCATGTATGTCTAAATGGACAAACTTTTCTTATATTGTCTTTAAGTGCAGAATGAGGCTGGTCCTGGGATTTTATTCGAATTTTTAGCGGATTTTCAACTTCTGTTTCATTCGTCTTCCCAAAATCATCACTGTGAAGCTCCACAGTCTACTGTAGTTCGTAACTGCGACACAAAGTTGATTATATATCAATTTTTTCAGAACATAATGTGTTCCCCGGGCATTAACTTTGTCACATAGCTCCTGCAGTTTGTCACGAAGTACATCAATGTATTTGATCACATATATCCTTCCTGTCGTCACCATGGTCAGTTGTTCCTGTCACCTGTTTGTGTACAGCAATCTTGTCACTTAGCTACTGGACTGTCACACAAAGCACATCCACAGATTCATGCAAGCTTTTGCCTTCCTATCACCATGTATACAGGAGTTCCTATTACCTAATGGTGTGTATCAACCTTATCACAAATAATATGCATTTTCTCACAAAGTCCTGTAGATTTGTGTCGAACTTCGACCAGACTGTTGTTATTATAGCATCGATGATGACACACGATCCACAAGACTGTTGCTACTTGTCGTCCGTGATGACATACGGTCCACCAGGACTGTTGTTAATTGCATCGGTGGTAACGCACATGACACACCAGACGGTTGGTACCACAGCCCCACAAATTGCATGGTAACACTCCCATCCAGCAGACTCTTACTGGCGGGATCACAGGGTCCATAATACGAGGAGAACCTCTTTACTATGGTGTCACTGGCGTGTGCCCTGTTGTACCCCAGCGCCAACATCCCTCGCATCAAGACTCGCTCCTATAGGACCCTAAACGTTTACCAGCTTTAAACACTACACCACCGGTTCGTTCCACCAAGTTGTTGCTTTCTGCGATCCTCGCGAACGTGATTGAATCGGACCTGACGAGGACCCATGATGAACAAAGAGGTAACGCCTCATCTGCTAAACTTTTGCTGACCAGCACTGTCTACCGCCCCAGAGAACTACCAGTTGTGAACCACACACCCAAGTTCTGCGGTCCCTCGCCCCCACGATGAGTCGGTCATGTTTAACGACAGTTACGTGATCAATTATTGACGTGAATGAGTCAAGAGTGCGACCCATCAAAAGTGTGACCATTTAACAGGCATCCTCACCTCTAGTGGCACACCGTGTTAGGTCAGAAGGGAACCTGTGACCCACCGAGACAGCTGAAGGTCAGTGTAACGGCAGAGAGGCGGGCTGACGACACACATCCGGAATTTCATAACAGACTGAGCTTCCACACATCAAAGATCATCGGGGGGTTTCCGGAGATAAGATAACTTTTAAAAGTAGAGAGGATTCTCTTCTCTCGAAGCAACAGCAGCAGCAGCAGGGCGCGCATAGAACATACGTTTGTGCTCTATAGTACCAGGATGTCCAAGTAATGACTGTGGTTGAGAAACGGTGTATTTACACCAGGGGGCACTTAACGTGTGTATCGGGAGCGGTCGAGTGGGGGGGATGTAGTGAGCGTAAGACAACCCACGTGTCACAGCCATCAAACTCGCACTAAACTAAACGAACAGACTCGTAAACAGAAAACCTGAACTCCGCTCCTCACGCACATAACAGGTTTACAGAGTCCTTATTCCGTGTGTGTGTGCGCGCGCGCAACCCCCCCCCCCACACACACACACAGTAGCCTCAAACCACCTTACAGCATAAGAACTCCAACCTCCTTTGGCCACGATGGTATGACCCTTGACCTAGGACGACGGCGTGAACTCTGAACCCAACGCTGCTTTAAGGGTCGGGTCAAGAGAAGGCCCGCCATCACCATACGCAAGCATCGTCGTGTCGTCGTGCTCAAGGGTCGTCGTTTAGCCATTGTCGTGCTCAGAGGCGGGGATTAACGCCGTGTGGTGGTGGTTAACTCTCCAGCTAAAACCTTCAGCGCGTTACGGCGACTTTAAAAAAAAGCTAACCTCCAATGCACTACGATGTGCCAAACGCCCAGTTCTGCTGCGGTCACCTCTGACCTTACCCCCTCCAACCTGCAATCCCTGGTGATATCCGGGACTCTCTCCACTAACGCAGCACAACACTGCTGCATCTGACATTACCTCCGAGGTGTGTGTACGTGTGTCCGCTCACATGAAGTCCTCCGCGGCTGAGCCACCAACCAACGCAGAGGTAAAAACGTCGTCCGCAGAGAACGCAGAATCAAAAGCCAAGCACAATCCAGGTAACCAAAACGGGGCAGGCAAGCAAAACCAACACAAGTTTATTGGTGGGGTTTGGTTTCACACGAACCAATCACTGTTTGCTCGCCATTCCAACCCCCCCCCCCCCTCGGAAGCCACTCCGAATCGATCCATTCGGTCAAGGATTAATTGACCGATTAGACAGATTGATCATTCGAGATGAATCTTTGCAATGGAACTGTGAGCAAAGCTTTAGTCGAACGAACGACCACCAAAAACCACTGGACTAGCTTATTCCTCCGGTGTGCCTCCAAGTCATTATTTACATGGACACTGGTCATCTGTGTAACTGGCTGATCAGATGCCAGGGCGAACCATCCAATCATCTGATGGATCCCGCCCTTCGGCAGTCCTCGGGGACCTGAGACCCACCGGCTGTTCACAGGGAAAAAGCACAGCTAATCGACGGGCTCTGTGAAAGGGCTAGCTAATCACTGACTGCCAAAGACCGAACTGCAATTTGCACCGGATTACCTCCGTAATGATGATGATGGAACGACCCTTGATCACAACGGTACGACCCTCAAGCATGACAGCACGACCCTTGAACCACGGTGGCATGAATCTAGGGTTATGATGGGCTGGCCCCTGGCCTGACCCTCGAGGATTCATAGAGTGGAACCCTAGTGAATTTCCTCTTATATAATGATCCTTATAAACCTCGACGCACTGCAACACAGGACACGATCCAGTACGGGCCCATGGTATGTCTTCCAGTGAGAAGAGTAGAAAAAAAAGGCTAAGTTATACACAGTTTTAGCTGCACTTCAGCAGTTTTCTCCTGCGGGAGAATCTCTCGCTGGACTCAGGTGATCACTGTTTCTCTCCAGCAGTGAAGCGTACCGTACCACATGGGGGTAGAGAGAAAGAAAAATAAGGCCTCTTGATTGCTCTTCAAAATTCTTTGACGTCTGGGTCTACTGACCAAGAAGGTCACTACTAAGTCTGACCAACAACTCACACCGTTAGAATGCAGTTTATACGATACACCTTTACCTTTAGGTGATTTGGGGGGCTCGTCTCTCACCCCTAAAGCAGTCTGCTGCCAGTCAAGCTCCGCCGATCAAAGACGCCTACAATACCCAGGAGGCCAGTTTTTCCTCCCAAGGACCGCCTTTGTGACATGAATCTAGCCGCCCTCGTACACTCGGGCATCACCAATGGAGACGGTAAAGCAGTCAACTTACCTCGGATAAGTTCAGTGTTCTGGCGCCCAAAGTCTTGTCATTGCGACTCCACACGCAAAGCCTCCTCCGTCAGTAGCAGTCCAAAGTATGTCTCCTGACGTTCACCTTCCCGGCAGTAGTCTCTGGTGCCTCATCTCAGACTTCTACCTTCGGCAGGACTCGGCCTGAGTTATCGCCATAGCCCATCGCGAATAGGAGCCGGACCTACGGCATTCCTACAGTACAAGCACAAATGGCAACCACCGCTCACCGAGGACAGCGGCGAGCGCCATAATTCCCTCCTTACACAGAAGCTCCACGACTTCGCAGTCACACATTTCTACCACATGCGCCAGCACCGCAGGACCCCTGCCATCCCACACCTCACTCAACCCAGTTCACCTTCTTTACATAATCCTGCACACATCCTTAAGCATTACTTTCCTTTATAATAATGCACGGTGTTGCTGTTACCCGTTTCCTAAACCCCCCTCTCAGTCTATCATCAAGCACATACGTAAAGCATAAGACTCATAAGAATCCCCGAAAGAATTTACCAAGTTCCCTTGAGCACTTCCAGTAATCAGGTGATAACGATTCTGAAATTCGCCAGCAACAAATAAGGTCTTGATGGGCACCGATTCAAATACAGTGATACTGTCTGGAATAGCTCCCTTCAATATTCTTGCGATCATTATTAACATCTAGCATCTCCGCTATGATTAGCATAATCTGTGTTGACTAAAACGTGTTGTGAATAACATTATTATATAAAATCTAAGCTCAGGAATTAAAATGACTTTAAACAGTGTTAGACGTCTATAAACATATTAAATGATGAGAGTAAACATGACTTTACCCAGCGTCAACTGTGGCTTAGCATGTCACACGACTTAACTACCCAGCGTCAACGGTGGCTTAGCATGTTAGGTATTGCAAGTTCGTAGAATGCAACGTTTTTATGCCTCCCTCATGGTTGGCTGTATTGTTGTGATAACAAAAGGTTAAGTCATCTAAAATAATTACACCAACGACCATAACTCACCTTATTCGAGCAAGGCCTGCCTGCGTCTAGTGCCAAGTCAAACCTGTTATGTTTAAACTTCCGGAGAGGAATTGAAATTTTGTCATAATACGTCTGGTAAAATACTGTTGTAAGCAATCACCTGGAAGACTTTGGTTGACGTTTGCTTTCTGATTCAGGTGTTTGGTAGAGAAAAATAGGTGTTTATTCTTTTGCTTGCCGTAAAGGCCCCGATATTTTCTTTACAGAACTTACGAAAACCACCAGAATTCCGTTCACGCTCAGCGAACAGTTTGTTATGAGTCTTAAGGTTCACTAACCAGTAGTGTGCAGTTTATCTACTGTGCCCGCATTTTATGTGTTCTTTAGGATAAACCTTAAACAATAAACTTGCAGAATCCATGTAATTCTGCATGCCCTGTAATCTTGGGTTTCACAGAATGAAAAGAGAAATGTAATTCTTTTGGCGTGTGGATAATGTTTATGGGCGCACGTCGTTCATGCTAAGGTTGTAGCGACTTATCAGTGAGGAGAGATGGAAAGCTGTAAAACTGAAGAAACCGTGAAAGGGTAGGGCCATGGCATGAACATGGTTCCCAACCCGGGATGTGGTTTAGGACCACAAGGTTGGCTGAACACACAAATTATTGCGTTGTGCAAGGTTTCAAGGCAGATACGAAGGTAATACTGTTTTACTGATACAAGTTATAATGATTCATTCCTAAACTTTCATCTTTCATAAGCACTATCCATAAATGTGTACAAGTTCAGGAGACTCCCCGATTCCTACTGCAAGAAAAGACTGCAAAAGCGAGAGGCATTTGTATTCTCTGATTAGAATACTGTTTTAAGTGCTACCTTTACTTTTCCAGGCAGGCAAAACTACAGGCTTAATAGGCGTTTAAAGATGTTTTCCATGCTGCAGTGACTTAAAAATATAAACTACGCAGAATGACTTTCGATTACTTGGAAGGACACAGATGTATTGGTATTAAAATTTACACTTGCCTTACTAAGGAAACTAACATGGCATTAGCCAGAGAATGACATGTAAGGAACATGAAAACTAATATTTTATGCTATCTAATGGTTTTATCAGAGAAGTGACTAATTATTTATTAACTAAAATATATAAGAAATTAATATCTCTTCACCACTTACATACTCATATACCCTCTTGCTATGGAGGTTATTAAACCAGTGTATGACCTATTCTTTCAATATACAAGCATCTATGTTATTAAAGGCAACACCCAAAGTGCCTCAAGCATTCACTTTTGTCCTAACCTCTAGACTTATATCTGCCTAATGGTCATACTTGGATCAGTTGCTGATTTATTTCTGAACTTATCTGTATCACAGGGCAACTGCATCTTTTATATTTCACTTTTCTAACATTCGTGGACCCCTTCCATTCTGAGTGGAAAAAAGGTACTTACATTCCTTAGTCTGGATGTGACATATGAATAGAAAAGTACATTTTCTTTTTCTCCTCACAAATTGCTCTTTGTTCTTTCCCTGAATTTCCTTTTTCAGTGGGTTTGTTATCCTTTGCTGAAGGAATTCCAGTGCTCTGAGGACTGGAAATCAGTTTTACCTCTTATGCAGGAAGCACTGCTCCCACTGCAGTCAGAACCAACTACAAATCTCATTCCCAATGATGCATGCTTGGAAAGCTTCTGGACAAATATCTTCAAACTTCTGGTGGTTTGCCACTCAAAAGTTAATCAGCGTATCAGAGACAGTTAATTGGTTATCATATCCCACACTGTCTGTTTACTGTTAATATTAGATTTGGTTAATTCATCCCAGTAGTGGGGTTTGCAAGTTTAGAGCCAAAATCAAAACTTATACTTTGATTATGGCTGAAATCTTTGTGAAGTAAATATTACATTTGGAAGTGGGTTTCCAAAATTACGAAAGCTTCTAATTAGTGAAATTAAGTAGCTATGTATTTAATCTTGATGACAAACGCTTTATAACATCATCTGATGAATTAACCAATTAGTGAGCAAAACTTTAACATAATACCCATCTCTGTAATAGGTCCTAAAAATTCTGCAGCAATTTTTTAAGTCATATAAAAGCTCTGGTCACAAACAAAAGTCCTCATTGAAGCCATGTTTTTCATGAAACATGAAAAGGGACTTAAGAAAAGTTAAAAAGATCAGTCTTAAAGTTTGAAATAAGAAAAGAAGAGTTTGTGAGACAGGAAAAAAAAGACAAGTGTACAGTGCATTAACAGAGAAGATATTAAGACTAGTCCAGTAGTTGAAATTCATCAGGATAGAGAGACCAGCTGTCATGAAAAGGAAGATTATGAGCATCAATGAGAATCCTCAGTCAGGATGATAATACTTGATACTTGTCAACCTGTATTCAGTCTCCTTGTAGGGTTTTACTAAAAAACCCAGTGAACACAACAAAATACATTATGATCACTGCTACAATGCTTTCCATCTGTATGAATTAAAATCAGCTACAATGCTTCTTCCCATGTGATTTTTTTTTAGAAATGTTTCTTTTCCATAATTAACCCTTAATCTGCTCCCTTCACTATATTAATGATGAAAATAAAAATAATAATCTATATACAGTATTAATGTTTGTAATATTGTGAATCTATCAGCGGAAAAGTTACATTGCTAGAAAAATGCCACAAACACTGAGCCAACGGGGTGTAGTGATGATAGCCTTAGAAGAATAACTACTCCAGTGCCCTAAATTGGATGGGACCACGGGACTTGCTGAGAAAAGAAAGTGAAGTGAGCTTTTTCATTCAGTATATGTTTAGACAGTCAGTATAAGCTTAGACTACAAGCAGATACCTATGGAAACCCCTCCCAGGCCAGTGATAACATTGCTCTATGTAGTGACATTTCAATTCCTTCATTATAGGGAGTTGGAGTAAAAAAAAAAAAAAAGCAGAGATTAATAAAATAAACTTAACTCAACAGAAAAGAAAAGAAGAATTTAAAGATGTGATCAACTCTCGGCAAGTACAACAATATAATTTACACCTGTATAAAAAATGGGTAGGATTCTCTTAACTTTGTATGACATTGGGAGGCATATATCATGAGGAATTTGGAAGCTTGCTTTTACCTCTATGTTCTGAATTTGGTATCAAACTAATCTTGTGCTCCTCTGATCAGCCAGGCTATGGCCCATTCGTCTACATATACTGTACTCCATAACTTGGCTGATCAGTTGTACTTTGTGGATATATGTCCAGGTTGTCCATGAATTCTCCAAGGGTTGGTCC